>JASFDH010000408.1:0-24835 GCA_036937195.1 Nidularia pulvinata
GAGGTAGAGGTGCTCTTGGAGGCGGCCGGCGGGCGTGGGGCATTGCATGGCGAAGAGCGGGAGGGGCGGGAGAGGCTTGCTCTCGCGCCGGTGCTGCCGCACGCTCAAGTTGTATAGGGGGGTGTACGCGCGCGGGGGGCTGGTGGGGGAGCGGGTGCGCCACAAGGCACGTGCGAGCAGGTTGGTGGGACTGTGCCAGGCGAAGCCCACTGGGGGATGCGGGATAGAGTGCCCATTATTGATGTTGGAGCTGCCGTTTGAGTGGACAAGCTGTGATATGGGCATGAGGGACAATGACAGTGATTTGGGGGGACTTAACGAGAGGGGTTCCTTCTGAATCCTTCCCTTTCACCGAGCGGTTTATGAGAGACGCGCGGGAGTAGCATTGCGTCTTGGGGACCACTGGATGTCCGGGTACGGTGGACGGCGATTGGTGTGTAGGTTACACCACGAAAGAAAGAAGCTGGTGCTAGTAACCTCGTGGTGGCCTCTGAACAATGCTCGCGTAGAAGTTGGGGTCTCGAGCAAAGATAATCCCGTGCAGACCTGGCAAAGTCGGTGCTTGGTCGGTGCTATACGTAGCCTAGCAAAAATTTCAGGAGAGTTCAGAAACTCCGAACAAAGACATGCGGTTTGCTGATGTCTATAAGGGCGGTGCGACATCCACTTTGAGGCACATAGTTAAAACGAGGCTCGCAGAGAACAAACGGCGGACTCAGTTATCGATTCTTGGTGGTCAGAGTGGACCGCGACGCGTCCTTTGTCCGAGTCACAACGCGTGCCTCGTGGACGTGCAGCGCCGTCACGGTGGCCGGTCACACAGTCACGACTCCCATCTTTTCATGTTTTTCGACCTCAACGTGCCCGTGCCCGCACTCTCCACCCACGCTGGGCAGAATCAGTCAAAGAAGGGCAAGGGAAAGCAGTTAGCCCCGCCCCAGAGCGCGTCCTACACCCCCGCGCAGGTCAAGGACATCGAGGCGCGCGTCGATACGCTCGTGCATTGTTAGTTCTGGCTTATATGATAAATTTGTGAATCGGCTGAACGGGTTTGAAAGTAGGATATTCGGTAATCGCGTTCACGCAGACGGTGTATAAGCGGGTGGACACGAAAAGCCATGTTAATGTCCTGAATGGCTTACTTGGCCAGCTGAGAAAACGACCAGGGATCGTGTTCCTCAAGCGACTCAATATCGTGCTGGACGAAGACAGCGAGAAAGGGTTCGGTCTGGTGAATAATGATTAGCTGAGACTACCCATCTGTTCGATACTGAATGTTATATTTACTTCTCTCCAGATAAACGCCCACACCGCTCTCTTCAATACGTACGACCTCCTCGCCCTCATCCCCACCACACATGCAACCTTCTCCCTCGCCTGCCTCACGCACTCCCAGCCCTCCCCCCTGACCGCACACATCATCGCCCTCCCGCTCACCCTCCCGCGCCCTCCGTTCTACCTCAAGCACACCCTAATCCGCACAGCGATCAAGAACGGCGCCGTGTTCGAGATCAACTACGCTGGGGCTCTGGGCGCGGAAGGTGTCGGCACGGGAGAGGGGGAGAGCGGTGCGGGGGTGAAGCGCAATTGGTGGGCGGCGGCGAGGGATTTGGTGCGCGTGACGAAGGGGAAGGGGCTGGTAGTTAGTGGTGGGGTGGTGCAGCAGGCGGATTTGAGGGCGCCGAGGGATGTAGGGAACCTGTGAGCAGCTTTCTTCCTTTTCCGTTGTTCAGACCTCACATAAAGTTTTTGTATTTCAGGATCTCAATTCTCGGCCTCGCACAAGACCTATCCCACGCCGCCTCCACCAAAACACCCAAATCACTTGTCCTCCGAGCCCGTACGTCTTCCCGTCATCTCCCTCCTTAAGTGCTTGCTTACAGGTTTACACACAGAAACAAGACAGACCTACCGCGCCGTGCTATCTGAGCCAAAAGTAGTGATTCCTCCGTCGACCGACCCAACATCCGCTCCCTCTACGTCTCAACTACCAGCATCCACCTTGGAGGCACAGATCCCGACAGAGACCCCGGTAGAGACCCTAGCCTCGGAACAACCCCCACCACCATCTTCAAACTCAAGCCCAAACTCCAACTCGAAAAAACGTCCCCTCGAATCAGAAGACGCGCCCCCCACTACGCCATCGACGGAAACCACCACCCCAGCGCTCACTCCGAACGAGCAAAAGAAGAAGAAACGGAAAAAGAACAAGGAGGGAGGCGCGAAGGGCGCTGTATAGTCCTTTCTTTTCTCTTTCTCGTTCGTCGCGGTGCCCTTTCTTAGCGTTCAACAGAGCTTTCTTTCTTGCTATACTACCCCCGTTCCTAGCGTCCACTGTCCACCAAGCGTGTCGAAAACCTTGTCTGAGAGCACATCGGAGTTATCGGCGATAGCACTTGACGGCACTATTACAGTCGTGGACAATCAAAGTCGACAATTTTAGAAACCGAGTTTTGTGGGCACGGAAATATATCATATATAGTATTTTAGTATATAAATGCTATATTTAGGACCATCAGGACAAGATTCAACGAGCAGATTTCCATAACAATAATATTTAGTCTAGAATAGCATGCATATAGTTGTCAAATGGGTTGGCGGTCCCTAAAAATATGTGGGAAAACCTCGGAGATACGTATTTTGACTTTCTGAATTCACTCCCAAAAAGAAATTGGCGCGGATCCATGCCGATCTTTTGATAAACAAATTATCGACTTTGATTTTCCACGACTGTATGTGGTGGGCAAGAACCACCAGCACGGCCGCGCCTCTCCGCGCATGCGTTGACGTCGGGATCTCCTGCTTCACCAGCTACCACCGCGCGCGGGTGGCAGCACCATTATAAGCCAATGCCTTCCCCCAGTGGTCCAGCCCTCACAGATCTTACCGCATTCTCAACTCCAAATACTCAATTTCAATGACAGGAACTACCGAACCTGGGGCGTTGCAGAACTCACTGTACATCAAGCCCCTCCCCTCCGTCTACACCCCCGCGCAGGTCAGCGCGTACCAGGCTGCCATTGGGTACACACCCGACCCGGCGGAGGATGCGCTCGCAGCGCTGAAGAGGGTGGTGAGGGGGCATTTGTGTGCGTTTGCATTCGAGAATAGCGCGATGTACTAGTATGTGCTTTACTGGGGATTGGGAGAAATAGGCTGACTGGATGGTTGCAGCACGAAAGAGCACGAGATGGACGTTTCTCCCGAGGGCGTATTCACCCGCTTGGTGGCGGAGCGTAAAGGCGGGTCGTACTGCTTCGGGCACAACGGGCTGTTCTTGGGCATGCTCCGCGGGATGGGGTTCCGGTGTGTCCTCCCCTCATCCCCGTACCCTACTTATGCTGACACATATGCAGCGCATACCCCTTCGCCGGGCGCATCAACGCCGCTCCCGCCGGCGCACCCCCCTTCCACCTCTCCGCATCGCACATGGGCGTCTTCGTACAGCCCTTCCCTGGGAGCACGCGCACGTACATTGTGGATGTGGGATTCGGCGTGCCTGGATTGGCGAGGCCCATCTTGCTTAAGGAGGGAGAGGAAGTGGTGGGCGCGACGCCCACAGAGAGGCATAGGCTGACGAGAGGCGCGCTACGATCGTCTAGCGTGGGTGCGTCTGAGTCTTTTCTTTCCTTCTTTCGCGCAGATGATAACAAGGAGGGGTTGTAGCCGTCAGTGCAGACCCCAACGCTGCCCCAGGGCACATCTTGTGGAACCTCGAAGTCCAGCACGTGAAGAAAGTGGGCGAAGACGCACCATGGAAGATCATGTACTCCTTCTCGGAGGAAGAGATGCTCTACCCGCGCGACGCGGAGGACGCGTCGTTCGTCGTGGCACAGAAGCCTGAACGCATGGGGCTGTTCTGCAACCACGTCGTGTGCGTGAAGCACGAGGTGCTCACCGACACCTCCGACTCCGCATCTGAGGGGCAAGGAGGGGAGAAAGAGACCTACATGGCACGCACGGTGATGTTCCACCGCGACGTGAAACGGTACGCCGGGCACGGCGCGGAGGTCCTGCGCACGCTCGCGAGCGAGCAGGACAGGATCCAGGCGTTGCGGGAGGTGTTTGGCGTTGTGCTGGAGGAGGGCGCAGAGAAGTATATGAGTGGCATGAAGCCAGAAATTAGGGAAGGGAATGAGCCGCCGTATATCCCGTATGTGTAAGCTTAAAGTACAGTGTTGGAATAAAAGTCCGTCGTCGCTTTAGCCTTGAGGGGGTGGCACAGATGTTCAGTGGTACGGGCCGAGTTTACCGCAATCAAATTCTCGAATTGCACGTGCAGCAAGGTTCTTTCACTTGAACTTCCACCATGATTATGAAGTTCGAATTCTTCTTCAAGACATCCTCACTGCGATAAATTGGCGTTATCTACCTGAAAGTCCACCTGTATGCATCTCTGTAATCCAAGCGCACTGGGCGAAAACGACTGTCATTCTGGGACTTGCAGCCTTCTATAGTACCTGTCGTGCATGCTCAGCGCTGGTGTCATGGGGTGGCCTCATGCCCTTTGCATTTACACTGACGGCGAGCATGGTGGATGTCCTCCCTGGAAGCCATGATGGATCGAATTACGTACACGCGATAGCGACTACATAAACGCTAGTCTGCCCTCAGAGGCTCTTTGCCCCCCTTATCATCGTCTCTCAAAAATGTCTCTTTTCTCTGCTCTTGACAACTTTGTACACAGACAGGACCGCACAAAGACGTTAGTGGAGCAGTACGAAAGGTCAATATCTTAACAAAACTATTTGTGTCCTGTGCGACTTCGCTAAATATACCCCTCGTCTCTGCAGTGCTCCCAACTTTCACGCTTCAGGAAGCAACACTCCTGGCGCGGTGAAGATCCCTGATGGCCTCTACACAAGCGTAGGCCTGGACAAAGCATCCTTCTTCCTCGCCCCGCAAGCCATCTACAACGGTGGATATGCCGAAGCCAAGGACATACGCATGAGCATCGCGAACGGAGGTGCGGGGCAGTCCGGGCTCATAGGCGCATGGGCGGATGCGTTTATCCAATACATGGTCAAGAAGGGGGAGAAACCGTTCTGCGTGCGTCCTCGTGGTATATTCTGTGATTCAGATTGAGATGCTGAAATTCGTGGAAGGTTGCGTGGTATTTAGGGGATACAACGGAGAGTTTGGGCCTTTTAGCAGCGGGCTCTGTGGATGTTGCGGTCACGTATAACGCCGCTGCAGAAAAGCAGTCGATTGATACTCAGGCTGCGCAAAAAATAGGTTATGGCTTCCGAGTTCGTGCTTTTGCTTATCTCAAGCCTGTTTACTCACAGTGCTATGACTCCAACAGGATCATTTTTTGCTCGTAGGACCACCATCGAACCCAGCTCAACTGAAACTGCAAGATGATATTCTTACGATGTTTAATAAAATCGTTACAATGGGAAATGCTGACGTTGTCGTATGTATTTCTTCTCTATGTACAGATGAGACTATCGACAGATTTCTGTTAACAAGGTGCCTCCCAGCGATCGAGCCCCTACACGTTTCCTGTCTCGATTTGACAAAAGTGCAACGAATATCAAGGAGAGCGAGCTATTCGTAAAAATTGGACAGGTCAGTCACATTATTATTATTCATTTATTTAGTTTAAAGCCACGCGCTAATACTAGCCGTAACGCAGGTGCCCTGGGGCTTCATCTACTCCAAATGGTACCACCAGTACCCCCGCTTCCCCCTACAAGCCCTCGAAGCCGCAGCGCTCTTATCCGAATACACCATCACCGACCGCGGGACATGGTTATCCTCCCCGTCCTCCGTAACGAGTAAATTAAGCATATTCAAGGCAGGGACGGACGAAGCCTCCGATGACCCTTTGCTTAATCCCGCGCATGTTCTCCTTGGGACAAAGGCGGATGCGAGCAATCAGGAGGTGTGGGGTCAGTTCATGGAGTGGGTTGTACGAGAGGATGGAGGCCAGAAGGTGATTGCGGAGTTTAAGAAAAATGGGGAAGTGCTGTATTCGAAGGCTCCGGCTTCGTAGGCAGCCGTGATTAAATATGAAGAAGTTCGAATGCCAGTTGAATGTATATTTAATATTCATTCTGAAAGCATTTTCACAGTTTCTTGACGTCTGTCTCAATGGATAAATTGCGATGAACGTGAGTAAAGGACAGCCAATGGCCACCAAGAATCTTCAAAGCAGCTGTTAGTTTTGAAGTGAATAGTACAATAATACCCACTAATGCACGAGACGCGTAAGTTTCGGCATACAAGATAGCGAGGAAGTGATGGAGTCCTGTAGGTTAATAATTGCTTATACTTACTAAGTAATTTCTTTTGATAATACTTATATATACTCAGGAGTTAGTTGCCATCGAACGATCTAGCCGGTCTTTTAGTGTCTGCTTCTGTAACTTCTACATTTTCATCTTCCCTCCGGCCATACCCCCCACCAGGCGAGGGGTAATTCGATGACGTGAGGTGTATACCGAGTCTTCGTAGCCGGGGAAGAATTCCTCCTGGAGAAGTAGTACACAGCAAGTACGTTCCTTGCGCACCGTGCGTTTTCAAAATACACAGGCCGACTAGTGCTTCACCCACATGTGGCAACAAAATTCGCGCTTCAAGGAAATTGCACTGATGTAAAGTTAACCAGACGAAAAACTTGGTTATATGTCGCCTATCAAACTTTAGATCCACTTTACATTCAGGAACTTGAGTTTGGGAAGTATTCCTAACTTCAAATCGTGAAACCATTCTCCTGCTGTATCCTGTCCTATTTCAAGTCTCTCAAGCATGTATGAGATTTCCAAAAGACTTTGACCAATATAGTATCGGGGCCTGGGCGGTGAAGCTGTCCAAAATTAACGTGCAAAGGTCGGGGACACTAGAAGCAAAAGACTGTCAGGTGCTGTTCCATTAGAGACGGACAAGCTAGCTGCTGGTGAGATGTTGGAAATACGAGCTTGACACCTGCTTCACTGGAAGTCCGGCTGATGTTGGACTGTTATAGATCGTGCTAGTATGTGAACAGACACTGCTTTCTGTATTACTCTTCATTCATATTCTTTATTCTGTACATAATGGCTACATATTTTACATATAAGGTTGAGTATTTTACTTGTAGTTCTTTACTTGTTTGTCACCTAAATAGCGGTTTCAGCCGTATTATCGGTTTTATTTCAACAGTGAGATAGACATGGTATGGTGGTGGTGGATCGGGTATGGGATATGATACGGACAGCGTGTACATGTACGCTACATCACGTGACTACCTACCGCTATACCATCAGTATACCTTCCAGCACTAGGGATTGCAAAGCTTCAATCATTTGGGCGATTCTACGAGGACTATTGTACGGATCATTTTTGAATTGCTTTCGATAATCCGCGTTTAATCTCGATTCAACTCTGTACAACCCGATTAAATCGTCGATTATTTACTCCAACATTAGCTGAGTTGGAGAGAATTTGCAGACACCGGAAGATGCCGTCACTGATCAAAGGCTATCATCTATCATATCACATCTCGAGTATATACTTCTTATATATCTTTCTTCATCTCCTTTACCATGCCATGTTCAACACCTTGACAGCAAGCTGCTGAAAAATACACGGTATAGCTACTCATACTTAAGTAGTCGACGACGAATGCGACATCGGCGACGTCGGTCGCAGTGTCACTTCAAGTTCCGACTGGTAACGCCGTGATGCCGGATAAGGAGATAGAATAATCGGAATTGACGATTTAAGTCGACATCATGTCTGGTACATATAATCTTTCAAAATAATCATCGAAATAATCCCAGCTTTGCAATCCCCTACTGTCTACTGAATCAACCTTCAGGAAATATAGTGACGCTGGGAGGTGTAAAAGACTGAGCTTTGGAGACAAATCTAAAGATACGTCAGAAATGATTTCATTGAGTAAACGCAGGAGGACCAATATTCAACTAGAATGTCTTCAAGATAAATGCTTCTCAATTCTTACTCATATAGAAGTAGGGATTAAGTCGCCTCCTCCACTGATTGATAAGTCTCTGGCTTATCTTCATGGAGAAAAGTTCTAGTTCAATCCATTCCTGCCGAAACTCTGGGACGATAGAGGTTAAATTAACGTCCCGCAAGTTGGGGCATTTATCCTTCATGCTCTTCCAGAAATTCGGAGGATGTGTGTGTCCATAGAATTTATCAAAGCCCCGGTCTCTGCTCCGTCCCAAGACACATGATATGAAGCGTCAGGGCCGATGGATTTTGTGGGCCATTCACAGCTACGAGTTTTCTGCAGTGTGAAAAGCGAGTTTTCGGATGACCCAATAGGTGTTGATAGCCCTGAATTTATGCAAAAATGTCGGATGAAGTGGCTGGGAGGAGGTTGTCTTTGGTCTAAATTTCTTCTTCAGGGACCGCTTCTGCTTTAGCAATCAGAACTGTCAGAACCGGGATTGCCTGACCTTTGCCCATAAGACGCATGTCTTTATACAGGAAATGTGAAGTCACGATATCATGAAATCGATAACCAAGTAAGAGACAGAGAAAGTAGGATTGGAGGCTGATAAAATCAACGAAAGTTCCGCTGAGATGGCTGGAAATAATTCAGGCAGAAGTTCTGGAGAGGGCGCTGAGAAATGATGAAGGCATCTTATAGAATATGGTATTGCTATTGTTATTATGGGACTTCAGCATTAAACGTTGGATGATTAAAATATGAAGCTAGATTTTCCTACCTCAGATAGACCGTGACTGTTATCGTGACATCTTCCTCGCACTGAATCGAGGAATAATCTTGTGAGTTGCGAAAATCGATTTGATATAATCTTAGACAAATTTTGACTGAGGACGTAACCAGGAACCTCCGCGATTATCAAGAGGTGCAAAATATGAGGTTGACATAAGGAATATGCGGCACTGGCAGTAGAATCGGGCGATACTCACGATGCTGAATTCGCAGAGTACCCCGACGACATCGGAGCATGTACCGCGGGATGACTAAAGTGCTTACCAAGATTATAAATGTACCGAATTTAATTTTAGACTCAATTCTTGGTTTCCACGAAGATTAAGATAAAGATTGGATAAAGATCAAGACAAATCGTATTTAGAGAAGACGCGCGTCGCGTTTGGCGGAGTATGGCCGTTTCTTAACTCTTACCTCCAACACATTCAAATTCAATTCCCAATGTCGTTATCTTTGCATGCTGAGGATAGCTTCTTCGTCGATGAGCAATCACCCTTACTTGGAAGACCCTCCGGACCTCAATCCGAGAATTCGAACGTGACGGTGAAGTCTACGCCGCTGCCCAAGCTCCAAATAACCATTGCCGTGCTCCAGGAATTATGCGAACCAATAACCAGTCTATCCATATATCCATATATCAACCAGGTGAGGGTAAAATTCAAAAAGAGTATCAATTTTATTAACTATTCTCATAGCTTGTGAGCGAGCTAGACATCACGGGAGGGGACAAGAAGAAAGTTGGCTACTATGCTGGATTAATCGTCGAGTCTTTTATTGGATCCAGGATTACAGAGGTTGAAGCTGATCTAAACTTCATTTTACATAGGAATCTTTGTTCTTTGCGACGGAAGCAATGACTATTTTGCAATGGAGCCACGCTTCTGATAGAATTGGACGCAAGCCCGTTCTCTTGATTGGAATGGCAGGCGCGGCGCTATCTATGCTTTGCTTTGGTCTTTCGAGGACATTCTGGGCTCTCGTATTGAGGTTATATTGACATCATGAAACAAAATTCCGTATCTCTGACACGGATTTTCCAGTCGGTGTCTTTGCGGTTTGTTAAACGGAAATATAGGTATGAGCATTTTTAAATCACAGATGGACACCGTGCCTTGACGTGTGCTGTGAACTAGGAGTAATGAAGAGTATTCTTGGAGAGCTCACTGATACGACAAATCGCGCAGAAGCTTTCGCTCTCCTAGGCGTAGGTTGGTCTACGGGAACAACTCTTGGGTCAGTGATATCAGAATTATCGAGATGTACTATGAGACTGAATGGGCGAACTTAGACCTCTTATCGGTGGATCGCTTTCCCGTCCTCATGATCGTTTCCCAAGTATCTTCACCGGCAACTTCTGGAAAAAGTTTCCCTATTTCCTTCCGTGTGTTGTGGCAGCGTGCGTCGTCTTATTCCTTTTTCTCTTGACAGCATTTCTTTTTGAAGAGGTGGGCTTCTTAAGTTCCCCCTTCAACATTTCGCATATTCAAATTTCTTGAAAAGACACTTCCCAGCAAGAAGAAATACTTGAAGACAAGCGTTTCTGGAACATCAGAATTAGCATTGGGGAGCAACGCAACTCCAGAACCTGACATTCCCAAAAACCCTATTTCTCTTCGTAAGCTGATGGTGTATCCAGTCATCTTATCTGTTTCATGCCACGCTTCGTTGGCATTTCTGCACATAGCGCTTGCCGCTCTGCTTCCTCTATTCATGGCTATGCCCATAGACATCGGTGGTTTAGGCTTCCAACCTCCGACCATTGGGTATACCATGGGTGTATATGGAATCGGAGCAGGCATATTCGAGACTATGTTCTTTGCTAAAATTGTTCGCCGATTTGGTGAACGACAATTATTCGTCATTGGAATTGCATCCTTTATTCCGCTGTTCTTATTTTTTCCTGTCATGAGCCAATTCGCTCAGCGATACGGTATAACTCTGATCGTTTGGGCGTTTATTGCCGTCGTACTCAGCTTAACGACGATCGTCGACATGGGTTATGGTTAGTGACTGATCTGCTGTCATTTTGGAGAGATCTATTTGCTGAGCCTGTTCGAATTCATCAGGTTGCATCTTCATGTATATCACCACTTCAGCCCCGGATAAGCACTCGCTAGGTGCCACGAATGGATTATCACAAATGACGGTTTCAATTGCCCGAGCTATTGGACCTGCAACTGCAACTTCTCTTTTCTCCTTTTCTGTTGAGAACAACTTGATGGGAGGTTACGGAGTTTATGCCATTTTAATATTTCTATCAATTCTTGCACTACGGCTTGCGATATGCCTTCCTCCTAATGTCTGGGAACAGCATGACGAAGAGAGCGCTTCGAATTGATGACGCAGACAAGAGTATTCCCACTAGCTTTAATCGACCTGAAATGAATATTTCGCTTCTTTATCCAGATGCTTTCACATTGCACATTTGTATACCAATTATTACGATTTCGCTGAAATTATTGTTACTGTCTTGACGAAGCCCCAACGTTTTTCAGAAACCGGCTATTAGAACTCGTTCAGCACTCGAAGTCGGAAGTTGCTATCAGGAAAATATGCCTGCTCAAGAATTTCGCGCGTCTATTTTATTTATTAAATTGGTCGCCTTATGATAAACCCTACTGGAACGAAAATTTATCAAACAGTTTGCGCTGCTGAATGACCTGCAAAGTAGATGGCTCTCATTCAACCTAAGGTTAGGATTCCGGCTGACTGACTCATCCCTTACCGTTCCCGCAGTCTCCGTAGCCATCGCAGCTTTTTGCTCCCACTATATTGCTATATCCTTCAGCTGGCTCATTTATAAGATCATATCAGCACAATTTACACCAGTGACAATTGATAATAATATGTTCCTCACCAAAGCTTCAATCTCTTCAATTCCGCCGTGAACTAGCTCTTCCATATCATCATCCAGTAACATGTTCCGAAACTGTGACGGATGAAAGAAATCAGCTTCTCTACTCGTCCTGTTATCCGGAATTTTCAACTCCAACGACAGACGGTCAACAGCTTGTTGCGCAATAGGACGCAAGGACGGATCCCTCTGCCAGCAATCTTCCATTAGCGCCCACGTCGCATCCGTTAGGCCCCTATTGGTGTACAGCAAATTTTCTCGAGAGGGCCGGAGAGGGTGATCGCCTCGCATAATTTTATAGATTACCGTTGATTCCCGGCTTATGTTGTAGAAGGGTACTTTGCCTATGAAAACCTGCAACGCGGTGTCAGAGACTCGGGTAATAGAAAATTGGAATTATGAATATAATAAGCGTACCTCATAACAGACGCAGGAAAACGCGTAGATATCGCTGGCCTTAGTTGCAGTTGCACTATCATCTTCAGCGTCGAAGAACTCTGGAGCCTGCCATCGTACTGTCCCTCCGATGTGAGAAGAGCTGGTCATACACCATGATATATCGTCTTCCACAACATTAGAAAGGCCGAAGTCTGCGAGACAGGCTCGGCCAGACTTCGTAATGAGTATGTTCACCTGCGAAGGTAGATGGGTTATGATGTCGTAGTGTATCGCAGAGATAACATCGTACTCCTTTCAGATCTCCGTGAATTATTCCCCCGTGATGAAGGTGACATATTCCACTGATGACGTCCTGAATCTACACTGAGTTCATGAATAATTTCGGTTATATTATTGGGTGATAAGAAGCGCACAAGAAGTGGACGAGCAGCCTTCTGGTTATGGCGCAAATACTCGTTGATATTTCCATTCTCCATCCAAGGCGAAATCAGACTTATCCGCCCACACGAATCGTCGAGATGATGTATGCCATAAAAAGGGAGTAAGTGCGGATGAGATATCTGACCCCACACGATGGCCTCTTTGGAGAATGCCTAGCATAAAGCGAATACGACTGCGTGAGCGCGAAGATTTAGAAAATAGGCATGAAATCCAAGCTCTAACCTTCGTGAGCTTCTGTACATGTGATCTTTCGTATATCTTGACAACTTTCAGACATATGCTCTGCCCATGGCACTTTCCTTTCCAAATCTCTCCGAATTGACCAGCTGTCAGCGCAGACTCTCCACGTTGGACAAACTTAATAATAAAGCATCTAGGATAGAGTCCTGAACTCTGCGATAGCCTTAATAGCAACCGAAGTAGGCGTGCTCGGAAGATTGGTTCGACTCGGGAGTCGTCTAGAACCTTAGAAGGGAATTGTAAGCCTTAAATCTAAAAAATAGACACGGTCGAGAAAAGGGGAAAATACCATCTGGATGAGATCGACGATCCTCTGTGCTGTGTTTCCGCGGTAGTGAAGAAGAGCTCGGTATCGCTCTCTGTGTGCAAGTGCGCATATACGGTCAATGTCCGCAGCCGAATAAATCGATGATATTTTCCTTCCGTCTTGGGTAGCCTACAGAATCACGTTATCCCTAGTAAACCTCATGATAGAAGAGTTTCTTACCGCATCCAGGGAAGTCAAGTTGAGAGTGTTAACCTTCTGGTTGTTATAATCGATTGTATTTCTGCTCATGGATTCACCAAAATCATCCAGAATCAATATCGACTCCCGAGAAGAAATTTGAATGGTCGAGGAGGAATGGAAACCCGCTTGCATCATAGTGTGCATGTCATTAGATGATGTCGGTGATGAAGAGAGAGGGCAAGAGCAGATGTCAGTGGCTGGGTCGGATGAAATACTCTGAGAAGCGGAGAAATATGAATCCGAATTCTTTTCTTGAGGATCAGAAGCGACGAGACCCGGGCCGAAGTACGAAGGGATGTTATTAGGTAGGGTCGAGATGGATATTGGCAAGAAAATGTCTGTAGCGCATGTCATTGCAAGGTCCTTTGTCTCAGCCGGGTGCATATTTGATGAGGCGACGGACGGCAGCGAATAGAATGGAAGACGAAGAGAACAAAGCAAATAGTCGGATGGCAATGTGGAGAGTCGGGAGTCTAGTGTTCTTTATATATATAACCAGGCCTGCAGGATTGATGACAGAAACAGAAACAGTCCGTACAAGGACCAACTGAAGTTAGAAAGGTTAATTTGCAAAGAAATGTGCCGTGATATTGAGCATGGAAATGAAGTCAGAAGATATGACAACAGCCGAGCAAACGCTTGAGCAAACGCCAGCCCTTGGAACTTCAGAGCGGACCGATTCCAGTCAAGCGCCAGGCTTTTTTCAAAGTTGAAGTTGCATCCTTGAAGCGTGTACACGGTGAATCAAAACGAGATGGGCAGGATTCTCTTCATCCTCATGCCATGCCACGCGGATAACAACCAGCTTGGAGATGCTCCGGTGTGGCTTGCTACAATGACATGCGTCAGCAGCCATTATCTGAAAGTGGATATGATTGAATTGCAGATTATATGGTGCGGTTTGGAGCCATCTCCGGGACATGGATAGGACCTGCCAGTAAGGATTGTGTTTCAAGGCCAAGTAAAAGTGAGCGACAAGGTGTACATCCGCATGAAAATGAGCCTGCCTTTTGCAGTATCTCATAAGCGAGTGGATACGGGTTGTGTTTTTTCGGTAAGGACTTGCCTTCAATAAGCGCTCAATGCAAGTAGTGCAACACCACTCTCCGGATCGCAATGCGTGTGTTATGAAACTAGAGGTTCATTCCAGACGTGTTAATAGTACGAGTGTGTCAGTCATCCTTATCTCGGCATTTGAATCTCAGAATCACCGTGCATAACAAAGCACAAAAACAAGTAAGCGCCAGAAGATATTTGGGATTGAAATTCCGGGTCATGAACATGCTATGCGATGCACCTAGATGATAGTACTTAGGAGAGCCTAGAGGATCCGAAGGTCGGGGCACAGGAAGGGGCAGTGCGCACTCGAAGGCTCCTACTGGTTAGCCAGGAAGGATCATGCTATTTCATGAAGGTATATCGGATTTCGGGAGGTGGTATTATGCTGGGCACAGTGCAGTGAGGAAGATGGTAAGTGTATCGTCAGGATAGGATCGTGCCTTGAATATGATCGATAAAAGATTCTTAGACACAGTACAGTAGGAACTGATAATAATTAGTAAGTAAGTTTAACAGAAATGAGTTTGAATATAAGTACATACCTTGAAAAAAAAATCATCCGATAGGTAGAAAAACACGCTGCGCCGGTTTCCATGTTTTATCGGATTCCAACGGGGATTAGGCAGGGTTCCCACGATACCTACTTATTTTAGAAGGGTAAGGTGTTAAACAGGATCCATATCTAACTCTGGAATGTACGACTTTGCAGCTCACCCACAGCCCCAATGTATTATCTCGGGAGATGAAGGAAACGCTGAAAGGTGTAGAGGTCTTGTGAACACACAGTGTCATAGAGTTTTCCTTTTTGGGAGAGTAGCAGTGCCATTGACAACCTGCGGAAAATATTGCGAACTTCCAGGAATATGCGAGTCTCTCCGTTCTATCTTATCGGCGTACTCGTGTTCTTTTTTTTTGGAGCAGATTCGAAGTGGCCGTTTTGAAGTGTACGCCAGGGATAATTGATCTAATACAAGTCACATTGGGTCCGTATTCTAGGACCTGAGACCCTTTCTCGAATCTCATAAGAGGTCAGCAGGTCACTCGCGCTGGCACGAGGCTACCGCGTCCAGTTTTCTGCCTTCCATCGTGTTTCTCGTGCCACCTGCACCAATGACTGTCTGCTAAGCTCCGAGTCCAACTGTGGAGAAAAGGGGATGGAGGGGCTTAGAGTCATTCACGGACCGATAGTCGACAATCTCGTACGCCATCCGGTCCTCATGCCCGCTGAACACACGGAATATATTTCAACTGAAAAGTGCACGTCCTCGTGCAGAACTACTCGATACTGACCACCCCCGCCACACTTCTACCGCATGGTTCTCGCACTTCTCACTGTCTTAGGTACCTTCCAGTCGCCTGCTCTTTCCAGATTCTAGCTGTTCGGACCACTCCGGCTCCTCCAGCCGCTCGGGCTGTCTCCTTAACCCCATCTGCACGTAGTAAATTTTGATATATTGCAGGGTATTTCAGAAGCGGAATTTTCTGAAATACGTGGATCTATGTATTAAACACGAGAACTTTCACCTAAGATAACGACCGTGGATAGTTCAAACCGGACATGATGTCATGAAATCGCAAGTTTGGATTCCAAGATAAGGCTTTAACGGAGAAAGGCGTGATGTATTATGATATTATCGAAATTTATCACTCCTATTGCCCTGATAAAGCCCCAACACTTTGCCAGAAACTGGTTATTTTCGGTCATTCAGCGCGTGAAAAATTTATTGTGAATCGGGATGATGGCACTTACTCGCATCGCTGGAGCAAGGCGCTCGACGTCGATGTCGAATGTACTACAGGTTCGCCGGCTTCAGTTTTATTAAAAAGCATTTCTATACGTCCATCCCATTTATTCCATTGAGGAGTGATGTCAGAAGGGTCAGACTTCACGTTCGGATCGAGTGCCATGACAAAATTTAGGAATGACTCGGAGAATGCTTTATCGAAAGCTGTGTTGTTGAATGGTGGAAAACCATTGGCATTTTGCCTATAGTAGTGATAAAGAATCTATTTGCATACCAAGAAAACAACGCAAGGCTTACGTTGTGGGGAAGTAATAAGCGACGTCATTGCCATGGCCGCCGGGTGGAATAGCGAACTCGCCCTGTAACGTAACAGCCTTCAAACTCTCATTCATTGCGCAACATAGAGATTTCAGCTACCTTGAAGGCGCGTCCGTTAAACGCTCGCAGGAGGAAATAAGTTGGACATATGAAAATCGCTGAAAGGTGTTGTAGTATTAGTTTTGGTAATCAGTAAATCAGTGCAGTCTACTGACATTCTCCCATCATGGCTATAACATCAAATATAGGTGTTCCAAGATCTTGATATTGAGCAGTGGCAGCAGCAACTTCCTGAGATCCAAACTGGGGAAACAATTGCGAGGTATAATTTGATACCTGCACTGTCGAGGCTGTACTTGAATCAACGAAAAGTGCACCTTCAAAGGTATTTGTAACCGCCATGAAAACTTGCTAAGATCGCATCTTCTCAATTATGCGTAATCAAAGACAATGTAATTGACATGCTTACTCCGTTCACCTTGCCCTGGCTGAGCAATTGTGTAGGCCGTTCAGTGATAAACGTTCCATCCACGACTGGAACAAAAACAAAGGTGCCAAAGAAACCACTGCTATTTATCTCAGTATTAGCGGCTTGCAGAACATTGACATCGACACTCCGAAGACAGTCGAGGGTATTTCGAGCTCCTGAACAACTGCATAGTCTTGTAAGCCTCAGCCAATGCCAGTTCCACCAGAATACTTACTTCGTTTGTACAACCGTCTCGCTATATAAAGTCTTTCGTCTGAGGTTAGAAGTATGTTGATGATTTAAATTGGATCTCTATCCTTACCTCAGGAATTGTATCATCAAAGCGATACTGGGAAGGTAAAAATGAGGAGCTTGTAATCGCTCCTCTGAAAAGAGGTGGTGTCGTTTTCCCACCGTTGGCAATGACATGCTGTAGAACAGACCCAGCGCCTGAAATAAATAAATAAGAGCTTGCGTAAATCATATTCAGGACAAAGCGATGGAAGAAAACGCACCTGCAGACTCTCCCCATATAGTGACTTTAGCGGGGTCACCGCCAAATTTACTGATCTAATTAGAAAAGTTTTAGTTCACAACAACATACGTTAAAAAGGACTCATACGTGTTGCTGAACCCATCGAAGAGCAAACTGCTGATCCACTGTGAATGATCCACGGTTAGTTTCTGATCTCACTTCATCGGAAAATGTAACAAACGCAATCCTGCATTCAAGGAGCCACCTGCCTTGACTTTTGCACCCGGAAGGAAACCAAACAATCCCAGACGATATTGGATAATCACGGCGACAACACCTCCAGAAGCTTCCCGAATGAGATCGTTTCCGTCGAAGAAGTCTGTTCCCTGGAAGCCAGATGCACTCCCTGAGACATAACCTCCCCTGTTCATTAGACATTTGTCAGGCTAGAGTATCGAGAACAATAAAAACTAGTTTCACCCATGAATCCATACTACAATGGGAAGATTTTTCTTATTCATCGCTCCCGGAACGTAAACACTAAGGTTCAAACTTTGAATGAATTTTTAGATCAGAGGGTTAAATCAAAGTACTAACTTGAGGAAAAGGCAGTCTTCCGATACTGATAGGCCTGCACGTTCTTCCAGTCCAATACTTCGTTTTTGAACACTTGTATTATTCATACGGAACGGCGTCATCGGCGCATTTCCAACATTGGCCTGAAGGCAGGCGTTTGGAAGGGCATTGGCTTGTTGTATCCCAGGCACCGGGGAGGGGGTTTGGGGTGCTTTCCAACGAAGACTGCCTATAAATGGTCTTCACTTAACACCTTCTGGAGGATAGCTGACTGATAGAGTGCTCACCAATAGGAGGTGCAGCAAATCGTATCCCGAGAAACTGAGTATTCCCAGTTGCCGTATTTAACGCTCCCTGATATTTTGCATAGCCAAGGTCAATTACATTCGATGCAGAAACCGAAAATGAGGCGGCAATAGCACGCGTCAACAAGTCAAACCCTAGCCAATAAGTCAGAGAAAGGATTACAAATTTGAGGAAATTCATGGCAAAGAAGTGATTCTGCTATGGGGTCGAGTGAGGGATCAGGGCCTTAAATATTGGGACCATGGGATTCGATCACTTCAACATTTCTTCGAAAGAAAGTGAGGTGATGCCGGCATTCCGTTTTATAACATAGGTTACTCACATGAATAAGCATGCGCAGTGGAGCAAGGCGGTGCGTTAATATCTCTTAATAGAAAGAATACCTTCATAACTTCCCGGCCCGTTCAAATACGACGCGGGTATCAGAGAAGATCATGGTCAGCAGTAACTCTTTGTCAGCATAGAGAGAATCTTAGAAGTTGGGTGTGAAGTGGGTCTTGAAGCTTCTACAATTGAAGCGGATATCTAGGAGAATGAGGAACAACGGAAGCCTGCATTCCGGAGAGTGTATCTGACATATGTAGGATATGACATAAGTCTACAGTACACAAATAGCAAAGTATGACTCAGGCCGAAATATTAAAAGGGGAGCTTTCTTAAGACAGAGATATGATAGAATAGCCTTGTGACACACACTTCTCCCGGTCCGGGCATCGCATCCAGCATTTTTGTCACTGGTTTATTAGAATATTTGAAAACGGTCAACAGGGATGCATCGATTGGGCTCACTTCCGCCAAATCCGCTACTGGCCCGTTAAAGTTCCGATACTATGCCAAAACCTAATTATTCATAGAATCTCAGCACATAGCATCGGATGAGCGGACATCATGAAAACCTGCTCACTCGCAGCGCTCTCTCAACGCATCCGAAGTTGACATAGGAAGAACGATTGGCTCGCCCGTCTCAGTCGTATTAAACAGCATTTCTACGCGTCCATTCCACATATTCCATGCCGGCGTGATATTGGATGGATCAGATTTTACGTTCGGATCGAGAGCCATGACGAAATTGAGGAACGACTGGGAAAAGGCATTGTCGAATGCTGTGTTACCGTAGGGCGGAATACCGTCTTCGTTATGCCTGTTTGAGATGGTTAAGAACACCACTGGTGCCTGGCGAAAGATTATATGTACGAACGTAGAGGGAAAATAATACGCCACATCGCTTCCGTGGCTTCCTGGTGGAATCGCGAATTCGCCCTTTAAAACAGCAATAATACTTCAGTACCAGCGTTTATACAAGAAAAGCAAGTACCTTAAAAGAGCGTCCATCAAACGCTCGCAGCATGAAGTACGTCGGACACACGAAAATAGCTGCAAATTACCCTCGAACATAAGTGCCTACCGTCGAGAATACCAGGGAAATCTACCAACCTTCTCCCATTATTGCTGCAGCATCAAAGATGGGTGTCCCAAGGCCCTCATACAGCGTGACAGCAGCATCTATTTCCCGAGAGCCCAATTGCGGAAATAGCTGCGAGACATATTCGGGCACTTGCACTGTCGAAGCTGTACTCGGATTGACAAAATTCTCCCCCTCGAATGTGTTCGTCATTGCCATGAATACTTGCTACGATATCACCATCAGTAATATGTAAAGAGAAAATAAAACACGCTGTGCTTACCCCGTTCACTTTGTTTTCGTTAAATGATTGTGTGGGCCTTTGAGTGATGAACGTCCCATCCACCACCGGGACAAAAACAAAAGTCCCAAAGAAGCCACTGCTACTGATACCAGTGTTTGCAGCCTGAAGTACGCTGATGTCGACATTCCGCAGACAGCTCAGAGAATCTCGAGCTGTTGAACAGCTGTGGATTTGCGTAAGTAAGAATAAAGTTGACTTGTTTTCTGTATGATTGTTTACCCTGTGTGCGCTACTGCCTTATTGTATAATTGCTTTGATCTCACATTATAAACTGATAATCGATCCCGTAGCCATGACACTTACTTCGGGAATTGGGTCGTCGAACCGATACTGGGATGGCAAGAAAGAAGAGCTCGTAATCGCCCCTCTGAAAAGCGATGGTGTCGTCTTCCCGTCATTGGCAATGACGTGTTGTAGAACAGAGCCAGCACCTTTAGAGCTGGATTGAGTTATACAGCTCGACAAACAGATACCGAAAACGTATACCAGCAGACACGCCCCAAATAGTGACTTTCCCTGGGTCGCCGCCGAATTTGCTGATCTAGAATGAGATTAAGTACACAAACAACACTTTCTGAGTTGAGGGTATATATACATGCTGCTGGACCCAGCGAAGTGCGAACTGCTGATCCACTACACCAAATTTCACGTGAATCTCTAGCTCGACAAGTAAAAGATGTGAGCACGTCACTCACACAGTCCTACATTCAAAGCACCTTCTGCCTTGACCTTCGCCCCGGGCAGAAAGCCAAACAGGCCGAGACGATATTGGATTACGACAGCGACGACGCCCCCAGACGCTTCCCGAATGAGATCGTTTCCATCGAAAACATCTGTTCCCTGAAAGCCGGATGCACTTCCAGCAACGTAGCCTCCCCTGTTATTCGAAACCCATTAATCCATAGGATTTCGATCAACGAGAATGAAAATTGGCTATACCCATGAATCCATACTACGACGGGGAGATGTTTCTTATCCATGGCTCCTGGAGTGTAAACACTTTTTCGAAGTACGAATGGGCAACGTTTTCCTCCGAATCAAAAGCGAAATACTGACTTAAGAAACAGACAATCCTCTGACTCCGAAAAACTATCACGTTGTTTCAACCTAGCTGCACTTCGTCGCATCTGAATAGTCGTGTTGCTTGTACGAAAAGGTGAGGCTGGAGCCATTCCGGCAGTGGCTTGAAAGCACGCGTTAGGCAGAACGTCAGCTCTCTGAATACCACGAGCCGGTGATGGGGGCTGGGGCTCTCTCCAACGAAGATTACCTGGCAAGGAGTTAAGTTGGCGTCACCTTCGAAAGCCAGAATACTCACCAATAGGTGGTGCAGCGAAGCGTATACCGAGGAACTCCGTATTTCCCGTTACTCCATTCAAAACGCCCTCATATCTCGCGTAACCAAGGTCGACTATCTTCCCAGAAAGGCCAGTGGCACGTATCCACAAGTTGAATATGAAGACCGCGAAAGGAATGATAAGATGGTTGAGCACGAGCATCCTGCAGCGCAAGGACCTTCGTGGCCGTTGCTCCGATGGAACGGGCGCCCGGGACCTCCTCATTACTGATTTCCTCTAGCGTTATAAATGACAAGGTCACGGTAAGCTGTCAGGGCGGGGTTAAGATGGGAGCCTCTAGGCCACTGGGAAGAACGATCATTTCGTCTCCAAGCTGAGCGGCTTGTAGCTGAAATGCATTAAGCTGCTGGGTTGAAGGTGTTGTAGGCCAGGCTGAGAATATAGTCAATGAGGAGGAAGAAAAATTGAACCGCGCCCAAGAACTCTAAGAATTGTTTCAGAATCACCAGTCTGGTCATCAGCCTGCATCTTGTACGCCGGAAATTAGCCACTGTGTGTGTCACACTGTTACTTGTGTATTCAACTACGATGACATCATGTCACTCGACGCGTCTGCGCCGCCATCGATGATCACGATGATCATCGCTCCCCTCTCCTCTCCCCACCATTTCACGGAGACAGGCATACAGCCTAGCCTGCCTCGAGGCACCTGCTCATATTCACTACTTTTCCAGAGATAATCAAATGAAGATATATGCTGCTAGCCTGCTGTGGACTCATCTTTACGAAACCGTAGGCATCTGGATTCAGGGAAGATTTTGAAATTCTGTGGAGACGCATCATTTCTCAATTCAAAGTCCATGGCCAATGTTCCCAAACGCTCACCGACTCCTCCCTTCAATATTACTTTATCTAAAATGTCTTTGTCTTTGCATACTGAGGATTACGTTCTCGCTGATGAGCAATCTCCCTTGCCACTTACATAGTAGACCATCTTGATCCCAGCTCTAGAACTTGGAGATGGCCGCAGAGCGACTAACGCTGTGACCCAAGCTACAAACGGCCAATGCTGTACTCCAGGAATTATGTGAGCCTATAACTAGTCAATCGTCTTCCCACAAGTACATCAATCAGGTGAGGATTTAATCTTTCATAGATCTGAGCTTTATCTGATGGCTTCTTCTCATAGCCTGTAAATGAATTAGACATCACTGGAGGCGACAAGAGGAAAGTTACATGTGGATTAATCATTAACCTTCTCCTATATTCAGATTTTACGTCTGTGAGGTTTGAAATTATTAAACATAGGAATCATTGTCCTTCGTGACAGAGGCCAAGGCTATAATGCAATGGAGTCACACTTCCGGTCAAATTGGACAGAAGCGGCTTCTTTTGATAGGAATGGTAGGCGGGGAGTTGTCTATGCTATGCTTTGGTAGAGGAAATTCTGGCTTTTGTCCTGAGGTAGCTCCAGAATGATCAAATAGAATTAGCCTTTGCGGTTTTATTAAACGGTATGCACCTCCTCTTTAAATTACCAATTGATACCGTGCTTTTGGCATTTAAATTAGGGGTGATGAAGAGCTTTCTGGGAGAGCTCACAGATATAACAAATCGTGCGAACAATTCGCCCTCACCGGTGTGATTTGGCCTACGGGAACTACTCTTGGGGTAAGTGATGTGTGAGTTACGAAGATGTGAATTGCAGATTACACCGGAAAGCATAGATCTCTCATTTGCGGATCTCTTTCTCACCCTCATTATCGTTTCTCGGATATATTCAGCAGCGACTTCTAGAAAGATTTTCTCTGCTTCCTTTCGTGTGCGATTACAGCAAGTGTCATCTTCTCTCTTTTTCTCGTAAATGCATTTCTTTTTGAAGTCGTAGGCTACTGTCTTTCTCACGTCTCTTACAATTATTAATTTCTCTGGTAAACTCTTTCCAGTAAAGAAAGCAGCCCATGCGTCTCAGGCCTGATAAAATTAGACATAGCACTTCAGAGCGCCACCCCTGAGCCTGTCAAGCTCTAAGAGCTTACTTCTCTTCGTAAGCTGATCGCAATGGTGTATCTAATCGTATTATCCGTTTCGTGTCACGCTTCATTGGCGTTTTCTGCGCATATCGCTTTGAGACTTTTCCTCCCTTATTTATGGTAATTGACTATAGATATCTGCGGCGTAGGTTTCCCGCCCCCTACTATTGGGTACACCATGAGGACAATGGTGTCAGAGCAGGGGTATTTAAGACCTTATTCTTCGCCAAATTGTTTGCTGATTGGTGAACGAAAACCGTTCGTCATTGGGGTTCCACCCTTCATCGTTCTATTACACAGCAGCTATACTCCTGCACATCGTTGAACGCACAGGTGTGACCATCTGGTCTCTTTGCTGGAATGGATACATTGCGCCTCCATATTTCCAAGTAAGTTTTTGAGCGGAGAAACGTACTGCATAAATATATGCATATACGCTTGCACCCTTGATAAACCTGGCTAAACCGTTATTTAAATGTTCTCTGTAGTAAATAGGACTGCTCCGAGAAATCTCACCCTCCTCTATCCCCATTTATGTGTTGAAAATCCTAGGAATGCCGAGTAATAGTTACTAATAAATAGCTTGGTCCCATACAATACTTGTGGCTCTATAGATGATTTCTCTTTATGTTGTTATGTCCTTCAGCTGGCATATAGGAGCATATTAGCTTGCAGTCCAACAGCCTAATTAACAAAAATAGATTCCTTACCAAAGCTTCAATTTCTTCAATTTCGCTGCGTGTCAATCCTTCCGTAATATTATCGTTCAATACCGCATTCCGAAACTCAGACGGATGCAGGAAGTCTATATTTCCGCTCAGCCTCTCATCCCGGATTGTCAACTCCAGCGAAAGGCGATGCAAGGTCTCTTGCGCGTCTGGGCGCAAGGACGGATCCTTCCGCCAGCAATCTTCCATCAATTCCCAGGTATGATTGGTTAAACCCCGATTGACGTAGAGCATAGTTTCTCCTGAAGGCCTGAGAGGCTTCTCGCCTCGCATAATTTTAAAAATCACTGTTGGCTCAAGGGAGGTCTCGTAGAAAGGCACTTTCCCCGTGAACACCTATGGTGTGGCATCAGAGATAGTAGGAAAATCGGACACCCATTGTGAGGCTTACTTCATAGCAAACGCAAGAGAAGGCATAAATATCGCTAGCCTTAGTGGGAGTCATACTGTCATGTTCCGCATCGAAAAGCTCTGGGGCCTGCCATCGTACCGTCCCTCCGGCATGTGTAGGTGAGCTGTCCCTTGTAATGGACCATGATATATCGCCTTCGATAACATTCGAGAGGCCAAAGTCTGCAACACAGGCTCGGCAAGATTTTGTAATGAGTATATTCGCCTGCGAAGATGGTCGAATTAAGACTTCGTAGTGCTTAAAGTATGTCAGAGAGATAATATCCTACTCCTTTTAAATCCCCGTGAATAATTTCTCTGTGGTGTAGATGCGATATTCCCCGGATGATATCATGAATCTGCATGAATTTTATGAATAACTTGGAAATGATATTGGGGAATATGTTTACAAGAAGCCGTCGAGGAGCCTCCTCGTTGCGCAGTAAGTAATCTTTGATGTTGCCGTTCTCCATCCAAGGAGAGACCAGGCTTGTCCGCCCGTGCAGGTCGTCTAGAAGATGTATTCCATAGAAAGGAAGTAAATTCGGGTGAGATATCTGGCCCCAGACAATGGCCTCCTTTAAGAATGCCTGCA
>JASFDH010000409.1:0-24819 GCA_036937195.1 Nidularia pulvinata
GGAAGTTGGGGACCTCTGGGCAGAATACAAAAAAATTTGACGTCAATTTCTGGAGTGAGGTGGCATTGGGTTGCACGCCACAAACAGGCACTAACTTTACTACTACTAGTACTGCTGCTGCTCTAGGCTCGAGACCTCCGCTCTCGCTCATCAGTTATTATTTCGCTTTTGTACTGACAAACTAAATTTATTCTTTTAGAGTCAGTCTATTATGTCGCTAAGTGACTATAGAATTTTGATGATTGAGGTTTGAATACCATATACTCAATATTCGAACTAAATTTAAGCGGAGGAAATCTTTGCGCACTCACCCTTTGCAAAAGGGTTGCTCAGTTGCATTTTGAAGTTCTTTTAAAACCCTTGTGGTTTGAGCGAGCTGCGCATTGAATTCAAATATATGAAAATTTACAGGTAGGAGTTGGTCAAACTGCAGAGATATTTGTTTGAGCAGACGATGATTTTTGGAAATTGTACGGAAGCGAAATAGAAGTAGTGGTTTCCGCTGGGTATCCGTACAAACTTCAGGTGCGTCGCGGACCGGCAGAAGCGGAAGCAGTATCACGTGTAATGCCCGGGCGGAGTTTAGTTCCCCATTCTCCCGACGCTCCCCCTTCACCACGACGCCTACCTTGAAGGCGCTATATTCCAGCCATGATGTCTACTAGAGCTCTTGGATTGGGCCCCTCTTTGCGCCAAGCTGCCTTTGCGCCGCGACTCGGTACGTGCATCTCGCGAAAATCGACCTAGGAACCGGCCGTAATTACGCTCTGAACCTTTAGTGCGGAACCAGGCCGTTGTTCGCCGTGTTGTTGGTAGACGGTGAGCTCTGCCTGTAGTTGAAAGAGACGTATTACTTACGCGTAAATTTGAATTGTACAACAGCTCGGTCCAAATACAGTCGCAGCCCCCATCTGAAAGCATCAACCTCCTGAATAAGCAGCGTCTCCGCCGCCCGAGCAGCCCCCATTTCACTATCTACCAACCTCAGCTCACATGGATTGCCTCCATCGCTAACCGTGCTACCGGCGGTGCCCTCAGTGCTCGTATGTCTGCCCATCCTCCTTCAACGCGGCTCATCTAACGTGCTATCTTACAGTGCTCTACGGATTCTCGATTGCATATCTCATTGTGCCCGGTACGTTCGACAGTACTCACGTTGTTGAGTTCGTTGCTGGCCTCCCCGAGGCCGCCAAGTATACTGGCAAGGCCCTTCTCGCCGCACCCTTCGCCTTTCACGCCTTCAACGGCTTGAGACATTTGAGCTGGGATATGGGCAAATGTGCGTTTCTGAGCTCTCACAATACAGGCCTGCCTAATGTTTGTCTATTTAGTCCTGAGCCTGAAGGGAGTCTATGGAACCGGCTATGCTGTTCTGGGAGCTTCGGCTCTCGCCACTGTTGGTCTTGTTCTCTACAAGTAAAATAAATACATCTCTATGGTTTCAGCATCTTTTATACATCTTGCAGAGCGGGATGTACTGTGGATATTTCTGAGGATGAACTGATATCTTCCTGCGATTCTTAACATCAATCGATTGCGGCTTGCAAGGTGATTCAGTGACTAGCGGCCCCCTGCAGATGAAGAACAGAAGTACGGGCCATGTCAATGAGCATTCTTTTTCTATATGAACACAAGGAATACGACCAGCAACTTAAACCTTCAATTTTGGACCTAAGACGAGCTGCAGTCCGTGAAATTAAAAGTTCAGTCAGTCATGGCAATTCCAGTATAATCAAGTCATTTCCATAAAAGGCGAGTGAGTCCTGTCTCGATACATAATGTGCAAGATTCGCATTACACAGATAATGAGGAGCTAGAGTACGCACACCATGCATTGTATATAGAGATAGAAGGGAGAAAAATAGATGTAAAATAATTTATAAGCCTTAGTCTTCGCGATACTATTAGATAAGCTTGGGTACGAGTCACGATATGCACGAGAAATGGTCCTAACAGTCGGGTCACGAGCCTACAGGTTTAAAGCAAATTCAAGGAGAAGTGGGATAGAGCATCTTCGGCGATGTAGAACTTTTGTATGTTGTTTTGAAGAAGGGCGTCATTTTGTAAAGCCGGGAGAGAAGAGGAGGGGGGTAGAGAAGTCGGTCCATAGATGGCATCGACTAGAGCAAAGAGCAAGGGTTTCTTGCGAAGGACAGACGGCAGACAGGAGGCTAGATGGGCAGCGCAGAAGGGCGAGAGTATGACATAAAGAGGACGGTTACAAGTAGGAGTTGTTGAATGTTGCGGAACTGCCTGGAAGAGCACGCCTTGCCCGCGTGAGTACCGACGAAGAGAGGGGCTTGAACTATGGGGCCGTTGGTTTTGAGGAGAATCGATTCAGCGTAGACGTTTGTACTGATGCTATCTTACCTGAACGAGGTCGGCATGAGCATGAACAAGCATCGGAATATGGAAGTACCACATGGACGATAACGCCTGCTATTGCCAACGTCTAGTTAGCACGACAGTTGGCTCAGCGCCAGAAGGAAGGATAAGCTATGCGGAAGTAACCTTACCCACTCTCTGTTCCTAGTGCACTTCTGCACGCTCACCAAGTCTCGTCCTAAAGTACGCGTTAGCATCTGCGATCCTCAAACCACGACAAACTTACCATACATGAGTCTTCACTCAAAGGCGACAGATCGAAAGTGGTATCGTTCCCGTTGACGAGGAGTCCGGTCTGTGTTAGGAGGATTAGCAGTCGCACTTCCCAGGGTAAGGAAAAGTAAATAAACGTTAGGTGAATATGCGGAGGCTGGAAATTGGAAGGCGGGGACGCATCCGGTCTGATCGATAAGGAACGATCCTTTCGCGCTTGATAATTCACTCCCAAAGGAAGTCTCCTCGAGAGGGCCAGGGTTATCGAGGGAGCCGTGATTGTCAGAAGAGCTGGGGGGCACTTCCTCGAGGGAATACTTATCCGCGGAGGTGCTGGACGATGTGCTAGGCGATCCATCCCCGGAACTGCTGGGCGAACTAGACACCTCGTCCTTCTCTTCCCTCTCGCTTTCTTCCTCCTCTTCCTCCTCGTCCTCGGCTACCCGAAGGTCTGGGATATCTATGACTTCGTCGATGATAAGAGAGCCCATGTTGAGGCCAAGGAAGTCAAGGGAGTTGCTCTCCTCGTCGCCTGGCCAATTGATCTCTTCGTCGTCCTCAGCCTCCTCGTATAGGTTTTCAACCCTCTTCTTAATAGGCTCTTGCACTGCCTCTACCTCTACCAGTTCCACCTCCGGCTCGATGGGAACTGCTGCTACCTCGGAGGCGGCCGCGTCTACCTCGAAAGGGTCTATGTCCGCCTCGAGGGGCTCTAGACATTCCTGGAGATGGCCATTAGCCGAAGACACATCCATTTCTTGACTGTATCCATCCATTTCCAGTCCACACTGGGCCGTTATCAGAAGGTCATAATTGACGGAATCTACAAACGGATCGAATTCGACCTCATACACGGTCAATAGTGGGGCCAGAACGTCAGGAATGGGATTGGGAATGAGCGCGTTGGCCTCATTCTCAGAGAAGAGGTTCCGTGGTGGGGAGGATCTTGATAGTGGTACGGTGAGACGAAGAGGGACCTCGGGTTCGCCGGGGGGTAGTTCAATACTCGTAAGAGGAACGCTCGGACCGCTGATTGCTATAAGTGAGGGAGAACGGGGAACATCAGTTTCGGTAGGGAGGAGATGTTGGAAGATCGTACTACCACTGAATGCCTCAGCCTCGACTGCGGCGCTGGGTGGAACCTCCACTTCAGAAGGAGAAGAAGGCGTTGGCATGAGGGGGAGAGCACGACGGCTTGGTGACGGGCTCTGCGTTACAGCCCGCTCGGAGTCGCTTAGATTACGACTGGATGGAGGGGGAAAAACTGCGCTCGAGTCAGAAGGGATGTCGGATGGGAGCGGATGTGGAGTATGAGAGTGGGTGCGAGGCAAGACTGCCTTTCTCGCCTTCATCCTCAGCCGGGCCCTCAGCTGCTCTTCGATTTCTGCGCGCGTTCTGTGGCTGCGTGTCTCCTCCGCAGTCTTAATCATGTCCATCAGGCGAGGAGTTCCCAGCTCATCCGCATCTTTCGGAGCATTTGAAGGAGCCTCGCTGGAGACGGGAGAAGTGACACGGGAGGAAGAGGCGCGTTGGGCCCTAATTTGCTCTTCGATTTGTGCGCGAGTCCTGCAACTTCGCACATTCTCCGCAGTCATTTCTGTCGCTTTTTCCGTCCTCGGGACATCTACCTGTTCGGGGGCGTCGGAAGGGGATGATATATCAGAAACGGGGGGCGCATCAGCGGAGCCAGGCAGTGGTACAAAAGAGATAGGAGTGACAGACGACGATGCTGAGAAGGTGGTAGATGTAAGTACGGGCCGATTTGATTGAACAGAAGACTTACGGGAGCTGGCTCTTGAGTTAATGGAGGAAGTGTGAATCGATGGTTCCATGTCTCCAGATGAGTTTGAAACTGTCGCCGTAAGTTCGAGATCCCTTGCCAGGTGCTCAGCTTCGACATTGTCCTCCTGCTCCGCATGGAAAACCAAATCTGCCTCTAGCTCTTGACCAAGGT
This sequence comes from Nidularia pulvinata, assembly GCA_036937195.1. Lineage (NCBI taxonomy): Eukaryota > Fungi > Basidiomycota > Agaricomycetes > Agaricales > Nidulariaceae > Nidularia > Nidularia pulvinata. The sequence continues at coordinate 4,553 of JASFDH010000409.1, forward strand.
CGTCTGCTAAGAAGCCTAACTCCATATCCTGTTCTGCTTCCTCCAAAGTAGTAGAATGCCGCTTTGAGAAGGCAGAGGCATCCGAAACTGTCTCCGCTTTCGTCTTGATCTCCACCCAGGCCGACGAAGGCAGATGCGGTACAAACACATCCAGCAGGGGCACGTCTATCGTCCTAACCGCAACCCCCGCATTCTTTGTCAGGGAATTGTGCAGTGTATTGTGCAGCTTCCGCCCTATGCGTCGAGATAATGGTATATTCTGTCGTTCTGGAACTCGGGACTCTTGGGGTACTTCGACGATGGCCGCAATGATCTCCTCCTCTGCTTGCTGCACCGCATCGAAGGATGCTTCTTGCGCTGCATCCGTCCTGCCTGCTGGCAATACCCCGTATTCGGTGAGTAGCTCCCTCCCAATACACCGAGGTGATGGTATGATCACATGCTTCGAGATATTCGATGACTGGGGTACCTCTAGCTGAGCGGTGACCTCTTCCTCCTTCCGCACATGCACCTCGTCCTCGTCCACCTCCTCTTTGTCCTCGTCCTCAGTCGCCAGAGCCCCCGGAACGTCCAGGACTTGGTCGACAATCAAAGAACCTATGTTCAAGTCGAGTAAGTCGACGGTGTTGTCGTCTTCGGGAGAGCTGATCGCCTCGTCGTCCTCTTCGAGGATATCTTCAAGCTTCTGGTTGGGTTCTTGCTCCGCCCCCACCTCGACTGGCTCCAACTTCACCACAGAGGATTCCACTTCTGTCTCAGCAAGCATCGCCTCCACCTCAATAGAGTCTGCATACTCCTGGAGGGGCCCGTCAAGCGAAAACCTATCCTCTTCGTCCTCCTCCACCCCTGCAACCTCCACCGCCTCCCTCATAGCCACCATCTTCATTGTCGGGGAACCTTGCTCGCGTGCACGCAGCGTACGATCGAAACGCTTAGGAAGGCGAGGGACCTTCTCGCGCAGCTTCGCCAGAATAAACTTACTATCCATATCACCATCAGGCATGTGGGTGCCGCCAAAGATGAGCGAAGCGGGATCCTCATGCGGTGGGGGGGAGCATGGGAGAGAATTTCGGCCTGGACGCGAAGAAGTATAAGGTTTATATGGGGGAGCTCGAGATGGCGAGGGCCTCGGTTTCGGCGGCGTAGGGGGACGCTTGATAGGCTTCATCTCCTCGTCGTAAGTCGGCACCAAAGGGCTGAACTCGCCTGTATCTGGGTCCTCGACCTTAAAGCGAACGGTCTTCGCGCTTGAGCGTGCCCGCGGGATATCGCCATGCAGCTGCATGGGGACTGGTTTTAGCGAGCTCTTCAGGCGGCATGGAAGCACTGGCTTGCTATTAAGCAGGTCTATGATCTTCGTTCTCTTCATGAGCTGGTCGATGGACTGGAGACTGCTGCTGAAGCTGTCGACCCACACTGAGGAAGTTAATGAAGGTTCAGCCTCTGCTGTTAGGGCGAGCAGCCTGTCCACTTCTGGGGGAACGTCTCCAACCGATGCGTTCTCGATCCCTGCAAACAGTGCTCTCCCGTTGTCCGTCTCCTCTCCCTCCTCCTCCTCTTCCTCGAGAGCTACCAATGTGTGGCGCTGCATATCCCGGGGGAACCGCTTCCCAGATGGCTGAGGCGCAACTCGATCGCTAACACCAGCCTTATTCGCTGCACGCGCGCCGGCTCCACGCCGCGTAGAAGATAGTCGAAGCAACGAGTTCGGCACGCGCGGGAGCATGCTCAGCCCCTGCACGCTAGGTGGCTTGCGCTCCGGGAGGGGGTCGAGCAAGGCACTGCGCTCCATCGAGGTGGCTGCCTCCGCGATGTTAGATAAGATGGAGCAGGTGGAGCAGGAAGGCGATGGGGCGGCGGACGAAGTGGGGGAGGCGGGGCAGATGGGGGTTTCCGACCAGGAGATAATTCTTGAAGAGGTATTTTGAACGAGACCTGCGGCAGGGGCGGACGCGAGGGGAAGGGGAGGCAAGGCATCAAAGATGGGTACTTCGGACCATGAGACGCTGCTTGTGGACCTTAGGGAGCGTAAGAACGATGGGGTGGCCTGAACAGGTGTGCAAGCAGGCTCGAAAGAAGGGGCAGAGTACCTAAGGGCCGGGGGGAAGATGTTAGTAGTGATAGATATGAAGAAAGTAACATGCCTTCTGTTTTCCGGCTGCATCTTGGATTCGTGTATCTCCTGGCTCGTTTTTCTGTTCTCTGCCCACGAGCGCGGTGGGCTTCTCTCCCGACTTCGAGAGATACGGCGCGCCGATCGCGGAGTCGACGATGACATGGGATAGCTGGAGTTATAAGCGATCAGCCTTCCATAAACCAAGAAAGAGATAAGTAAAGGAAGGACTTACAACTGCCTAGGCATCGCGCTCGCATTAATAGCAACGTCAACATCGCCCTCTGACATCGACGGAGGGATTTTCTCCCCACTTCGTGATGAACGACGCGCTGAGGATGGATCAGAAGACGACAGTGGCGTGCTGAAACAAATAGTTATTAGCTTTTCATACGAGCAAGAAACGAGATAAGCAACAAAGTACTCACGGTTCCCTGTGCACCCTACTCGAAACAACTGGCGCACTGAGCATAACTGGAGGAGCGTCGTGCTCCTTCGCCTCAGAGAGTGAGGGATGACTTGCAAGCGACCTAAGGTGAAGAAAGACAAGTCAGACGCAGCACCGTACACAAAGATAATGAGCACGCGCACCACAATAGAAGCGCATCCTCCGACTTTCTCCTCTTGTTCTCCGGGGTCGAAGTAGATAAGGGCTTCGAACCTATGAAGGGGGCCGAGGAGGCGTATGTGCAGGCGGCGGTTGCGCGCTTGAGCCTGCATGGGGAAAGTAGATAAACGAGGAACTGAAACAGAATGAAAGGAGAGAGAACGCACCCCGCGATGAATGCTTCCGCCGACTTGCGTCTCTTCGATGGCGAGGGGGGCGGGCATGTCAAGGCCGGCCTACGCAACGTAACGATGAGCAATCCGAAAGAAGCGAGGTGAAAAAAGGAAAAAAGATGTGTACTTGGTCGAGTTATCCACCGTGCTGCGCTTCCTGGAGTAGCAAGGCGACATCAGGGCCATGCTACGTGGAGTAACGATGAGAAAAACGAAGGAAGAAAGTGGAGATAAGGAACAATACGCTTACTTGGTCGAGTCGTCCCCCGCACTGTGTCTCTTCGGCGGAGATGGCAAAGAGAATGCCAAAAACGCCGGGCTGTATGAATCAACAATGAGTGGAGTGAAGTAAGAGAGAAGAAAGAGAACAATAAGGGCGTACTTCACGCAAGCGGTGTCCTCAGTGGTATTTGAAGATGCACGGGGGACAGTAGCAGCGGCGCTTGAGCTCCCTGAAGAGCTTCCCTTCTTGGGCTTCAAAGACGTGCGAGGGATGTAGATATTGCTGTGGATGGAACTCCCTGAGGAAGTTTCCTTCAGAGAATTTGATGACACATGGGGGGCGACGATGGCGATGGCGGCAGCAGCGCTTGAACTCCCTGAGGGTGTCTCTTTCCTGTTATCCGACGACGCGCGAGGGAAGGCGGCAGTGGTGGTGCTCGAATTCCTAGAGGAGCTCTCTTTCTTTGTCGTCGACAGCATGCGAGAGACAACGGCGGTGGTGGCGCTGAAACTCTCTGAAGAGCTCTCCTTCTTGGTCGTCGCCGACGTGCGTGGAGCGCTATGGGCGGTAGTGGCGGGGGCAGTGCTTGGACTCCCAGAGGAGGTTTCTTCCTCAACGTTCGACGATACGCGGCTGCTGGATCGCCCCGAGGAAGTCTCCTTATCGTTCGACGACACGCAGGGGGCGGCGGCGGCGGCGATATTGGAACTCCCTGACGATGTCTCCTGGGTTGTCGATGATGATGTACGGGGAACGGTGGCTGTGGCGGCCACCGCAGCGTTTGAATTCCTACCGGAGGTTTCCTTGTTAATCGTCGATGACACACGGGGGACAGCGACGCTTGAACACCCAGAGAGGCTCTCCGGAGTCATCGACGACGTGCGAGGGACAGCGGAGCAGGGGCTGGAGCTGTGTTTTCTGCGTTGTCATTCAATGGGCATCCGTCGCATAAAGAAAGAAAGCAAACAGGACATCACTCACCTCGTCCTCGTGGTCATCATTCCGGGTTCCATGTTCTTCTTGTTCGTACTCGACGAGACGAGCGGAACACTAAAATAAACCGGACAATCAGTTCAAGCCACTGCTGAAGTGCAAAAAAAGCTGACCCATTAGTGTATTGAGCATCTTCCTCCTTTTTCTTATTCTCCTCCTCCTCCTTCCTCTTCTTCGCCTCATCATCCTTCATTTCAACCTCCCCTTCCTTCACCTCCCCATCACCACGACCCCCCTCCTCCTTGTCCTCTCCTTTCACGGTAGACCTAAACCCGCGTAACCTCTGCCTCCACTCAGCTCTATATGCCTGGAAATCACGCATCGAGCGAATCATGCGTTCGTTAACGGAGGCGCCGTTGTTGTTATGGGTGGTGGTGCTAGTTGCAGCGGTGGATGGGAATATGGGAGGGAGAGAGGTAGTGCTTGTGGTGGTATTTATTGCGGGAGTGGAGGCGCGAGTTACCACAGGGGTGGTGGTTAACTCGGGGGTGCCGGTGGACATAGAGGAATTGGTAGACACGGGAATTGTGGTGGTGTTGATAGCCGCGGAGAGGGGGGTAGGGGTACGGGTAGTGGTGGAAGAGACTGGTGCTAGGACGCGAGTCCAGATGTGCGAAGCTGAGGGAGGCGTGGATATTGGCCTGAACGAGGGGATCGACATCGAGGTTGGGCGACGTATCTCACTAGCAAGACTGGGCGCAGCAGAAGCTGCTCGGATCGTGGAAGCGGCCGACTCTCCTGGAGCGTCCAAATCACCGTAGACCGCCGCGCGCCGCCGCCGAGCCCGCTCCCTAATCGCCTCCACGCGGGGGCTGACCCTTCTCCTTGGAACAGCACACCGATGCTTGAGCACCGTCCATGCTACAAAGAAACCCATACCAAGTGCACTCATCCAAGCGCCAAAGGCCGTCAAGTGCATTGGCGAGATGAAAGTGTAGGTAGCGGACGTGCCATCATAGCGGGGATATATAGAGGCGGGGAGGCGGACCGGTGGCGCACGGGTCTGCGGAGGCTTAATGGAGGGCTCGGGCGGTGTGTAGATGGGCTGGCAGTGGGAGGGGGGCGGAGGAGGAGGTGGTGGTGGCGGAGGTGGTGGTGGTGGCGGTGAAGGGGGTGGAGAGAGGGAGAACCCAAGTGGGGCGACGAGGGGCGTGAGGGCGGTAATGGCGATGTCCTTCGCATACTTCTTGAAGGAGAAGCACAGGACGGGAGGATCGGCCTTCTGGTCAGCCTGTAGAAGATCGGGTGGTGGAGGAGCAGGCGGAGGAGGGGAAGAAGGAGGGGATAAGGCTGTTGGAGTTGGGAATGGGGTGCAAGGTATAGTAACTTCGGTGTTGGCGGCGGCGATCTGTGAGCTCTGCTGAAAAACGGGGACTAGCAAGAGAACGGCAGCGGTGAGGGCGTGGAAGTGCATTCCGTAGTGTGGGTGTAGTAGGCAAGGGTGATGTGCTTGAGATGGAGAGAAAATAGCAGCGACTGGAGGTGGTTAAAGCGTACGATGGGATGGCGGCGAACCACTATATGGTGTCCAGATGTTGTTATGTCACGATGTCACATTTCCGTGACGCGTCGGCATCACGTGGGCGCGGCGTCGCTGCACGGACCATTCAATCCTCTGTGCGTCCTCGACAAGGACGACGAGCTTGCCTTGATTTCTGCTACTGGAACTCACTTTATATTCCTATAGTGAATGAAGGAATTCATGCCGAGCTTCTAGATTTCACACCTCCTGTGAGCCTGAACTGGCTGGTATCGTTGGTCCATCACTGGTTACTGTTCATGTATTATCAACAGGAGCGGTAATGTCATATGACCTCTGGCTGTGTAATATCTAGCTATAAGAGATTAAATAAACATCAAAATGGTGCCCTAGAACAAGAACGCGCACCAGCTCTTTCGCAAACCAAGTTCTGAACCATTCCTATCGCGATGCTTGAGGTTTTGATCCATGCCCCAAGCTCTCCTAAATCTTCCTTGTCTTGTAGTGAAACGTAGGATCCACGTCTAAACCTCTTTTTCTTGGTAACCTTCATGTATTCCGGCTGAAATGCGACTACGGGTCCGGATAGCGCCAGGGGCCCACACATGCAGGATATCCCACAGCGCATTTGTATACTTCATCTTCCAAGCGCTTGAAGTCAACACCCCATCCCATATATATTACCGAACACCGCTCATGGTTCCAGGGTATGAAGGCCTCAGGTTGTCAAAATCCAAATCTTCGCAAATCGTTTCTCCAGCCTTTCTTCGAGCCCATCTGCTCACGTTCTGATATCTTCCTAGCCTGAGGATCTTCCTATGCTTCATCGAAAACTGAACCAGAAACAAGCTTCAATACGCTCCCTTTGAAAAAAAAAACACAACTTGAACATACCTGTAACCTGTCCGGATCCCGACATTCAACGATCGTATTTCATTCGAGGTTCACAGATAGTCATCAGAGCCAAGTTCACAATTTGACAGCCAGAATCCAGTCGTGCGCTTGGGAAATCTTGCAGCTGTATTTTTTTCCTATGCGGGCGTTCAGGGATCTTCATTTATTATCGCTCGTCATGGCGGTGGAAGTAGACCTAGTCGCAGGCGGAGAGGCCGTCACCCTGTTATGAGGTTACGGATAATTCCCACGGTTGGACAGTCATTTCTTATTTACCAACAAAGCTAAAATCAAACATCGCCTTAAGAGTCGGGCCGCCTGGGGCCGAAATCTGTTTTTTCACATTTTAGGCATTCTGAAGTCCTGCTGTAAGGTTTACTTCGTGCTTTTGGCCATTCAAAATCTTCTAGTGATGCAATTTAAATCCTTGAAAAAGAACATACTCCTGAAAAAATGAGTATCATCCAAGACATTCATTATCTTGATCTACAATCTGCCAGAGAAATGGGTCAGCTGACAGCTTTGTGACATGCAATTGTTAAATTGATTTATACAGTGCAGCATATTTTCCATGTGAAATAGAAGAAGTTGAGAGCCTATTTCAGAGAACCAGTATATTTGAACAATTAATGCAAGTCAACTGTTCACACCTGACTCAGAGTCCAGCAATACATGTTACCTGGGGTAAGGAATCACAGCCTAAAGTTGATGGAATGAATATTTTTTTCTGGTAATTTGCATTTTATAGTTTCAACACTAAGTTCAAGGACCATTGTCTACAACAGGAATAAAATCAGCAATGAAAGATGAAAGACAATCAAAACTATACTTCTTTGCAAGCTGTACTTACCATGTTCACATATAGGAATAAAATCTTCTCTGCTTCATCTAATACTTCATCTGATTGGTATGCCAACTGCATTTCTGCAAATATGTTACCATAAGCACCAGTTGTTCTCCCCAAAAGTTTGAAATTACATTGGCAAAAAATAAGACTCAGTGTATGTTTGACTTGCATATTCCATAGAACAAAATGATGTTGGGATGTCTATTAATATAGTGCTGGAGAAGTTCATAGCTGCTTTGATGATAAAAGACACAAATTGACAAATAAATCACAGAAGATAATATACAAAAATCAAATTTCCACATCTTCAGAGTACATGAAGTGAGTAGTGTGATGTGCATCATTGCATCATGGCTTGAACTCCAATACTTGCATTGTAGCAGTAACCATATCTTGAGACCAAGCTCTCCCTTGAGCAACACAGAGTATAATGACCAACAAGGAAGTTCCATATAAAAATAGAGAAATCAGCATTAGAATCAAAAGCAAAGCATAAATTCTATGCACTTGAACAAGTCCAAGTGTGGGTTGCATAAGATCCTGGAAAGCACTACCACATGCATAGCATTGCAGATTCAATGTGCATAGCAAGAATAGAAGTATATGGTTTGCAATGCTCAGATCCAAGTGCAGACCTGACTCTGCTTCTGGTTAACATAATCTTTGTCAATATTAAAATGTCAAGGACAATATTTAATGATATTGAAAGTGACCAGAAGACAATTCTGAAGTTCATCACAAGTGTGGTCCAGAGTGTTCCACTAGGGCTGGTAGGAAGTGCAACCATCAAGGCAATGAATAGCTAAATGGAAATAAGCCTAGTGAATACTAGAAATATGAGTTGTTTGGATATGATATACAGATAGATCCTAGACACATTAAAGCAAGGAGAGGGACCATCCAGCAATTGTAATTTCAGAGGATGAGAAAGCAATACAACTAGATTTTCTTCAGTAATAGAGAAGCATGACTTATATATTATACTGACCAGAAGATTGTCTGCAAGCCAGCTCATTATAGTGTAGCTAAAACATATTAGAGAATTGAATCAATTTTAGACTGAACAAAATATTCTAATAGACATACCATGCAAATCTCATCAGATTAATTAAGTAAGAATAGGACTCAACTGTGAATGCATCAGGTCCACCTAGGTAGTTATGGTTGTTGACATATGTCATTTTATTGAATTACAATTGTGCCCAAAGCAAGCCTAGCAAAGGTGTAGAACAAGAATACTTTGGGCAGGAACTTGGTCTGCAGCAGAATCTGTGCACACTGGACTGCTATGATTAAAGAAAAAACCTGGAATTCTCATTGAAAAGGGTATGGAGTCTGTAGGGTAGAATTGCAATAAATTTGTTTTGCTGCCCTACAGGCTGTTCACAACCTCTTAAGTTTGTGGGGGCAAGTCTGAAATGAGAGTGTATTCAAAAATGCAATACAAAATGCACAGTTTAGGATATAAAGTATGTTTGACACTATGCTAGCTAGATACAGTGAATGGTCTTCCTTTTCCCTTATCTAGCTACAGACTTGTTGAGATGGTCTTCCTGTCTCTAGAGCTTGCAAGATCACTTCATTCTAAGTGTAGATAGGCTTCCTTTCAATATAATCTCTTGAATCTTCAAGGGTGGTCTTCCTTCCCTTGCAGATACTAATGGTCTCTCTAAACTAAACCAGGGATGGTCTTCCTTTCCCTCTTTAATTCCCCAAATCACAGTGGTCTTCCTTCTATCTTTGGATGAAGACTCCAGGAGATGGTCTTCCTTTCTCCTGAAATTGCTCTTTTTACTAATTAAGCCAGAAGGGATGGTCTTCCTGTCCCTCAGACTTCTCAGGTCACTAACACAAGTTCAGGACTTTGTTGTATGGTACTCAGTTTTTTACTCTCTTAGATTAAAGTATAATGGGGTTTTCACTCTCAAGTTACTAGCTCTAGCTAGAATGTCTAACTTTGAAACTGAACTGAGATCTGCTCATATCTCTGACTTAGCATTGCAGGAGCTGAAGAGCTCATCACTGCAGGCCATGTTGTGAGAGAATGGAGGCAAAATCCCTGTTGTTCTCTTCATTCTTTATCCTCAAGCTTTCATCCCATCCTAGATGGCTATTCTTAGCTCATTTCTTGGCTCAATTCTTGGTTCACTTGTATTTTGGGCATCTCTTACTAGAGATCACATGTTTATTTGTATTTACTCTTTGGGAGGGTGTCCTGCTGGTGTCTTTCTCTTCTATTTTGCTCTCTTTTTCAGATCCTAACAACATGTCTGGATACCTTGTCTATTGGTGTTTCTCTTACTTATCTTCTGTCCATGCCTAGTAAAGTCTCTTACTTATGTAGCATAGGCTTGTATATTTCCCTTATCCTTATTTTATGTTCAGTCTGTGAATATTATTCACAACTGTAATTTTTTGAGTCTCCAGAATATGAGGAAGGCTTTCAACAGAGGGGAAGCCCCCTAACTTTTAATCATTATATCATGTGCCCAAATTCATGACCGATGTCGGGCTTTTGGGGACAAGGTTATATGCGAGCAGCAAGACTAAACAAAAGAACTGGGATTAAGTACTCTCTGGGCGAATATCTATTCCAGGGTTCAAGCTCTGGCCACGAACGCAAAAGGAAGGGTTATTCAATTTAATAAGCGTCCAAAGTTTTGAAACCATGGATACTTAAAGTCTCCGTGAATTCCTCTGTCAAGATTAATTCTGGTTCAAAGAGGCGTGGTATCAAAGAGTAATTAAGAGCTATTTGGAATGAGGGGTTAAAGGACTAAAAGAGGTAGCAGTCAAGCAGCGTTTCCCATTAACTGCTAATTATGAGCACGGATACGATGGAAGGAAGGTGGAATTATCATATGTATAATCAATAGAAATCGTTCCCAGCGGAATCACAAACAAGAGTAACAAGTTGACGACCCATATATTTTGTGCTAAGATCTCGACGATCAAGCCAAACATTCTGACCTCTGACTTCTTCGCATAAAGAGCATCTGGATCTCCAAATAAATGTCCATAAATCGCTAAATACCAAAAGAAAGTGCTCACAATAATTTTATGTCTCTCATCACCAAAAACCCTAGATTTCCTCAAAGTCGGTAAGCAAAAAATGAAAAAACTAAGCAACGAGGAAAAAAATCAGTCGTGTTATTTTCGTCATAGAGACGCTTTAGATGATGTCGATGAAGCATCATTTGGTCGAGGCAGAGTAAGGAGGATGGGTACTCACTAGAGTGAAATTACCAGCAACATTGTGGACACTGGAACTGAATATGCTTCGACTTTCGAGCAAAATAGTGCTAGGATAGATCATTTTCGCTTCCGGATCCATGCAACTGACTCATGAATTCTGTGTATTGACTGTGTATTCTTTCTCTGTGATTCACCGTTTTTGTCGGTGCCGCATGGTTTTACCGGGGCCAGTGAATATTTGGAACAAATCATCCCAATTGATTCTCGTAGCGACAACAGCGCACTGATTCCAATTGAAACAAACATCATTTTGGGGTTTACTGCTCTGCCGATGAAGAAGCATAAAGGATTGGAGCAATAGCAGGGGACCTTCATTCCGGTCTCGGTACCGCGTCTCGGCAAGGGTATGAAAAGTAATACTTAGATCAAGCCGGTGCAGAAGACCATTCGGAGTTAGTACTAGTAGAAATCAGTGTGGCACGAGCGTGCGCTCAGGCGTGGCACACCTATGCATTCTTCCGCCCATTTAGTGTGCAGAGCATGCATGCTGGTTAATATAATATTCACTGCTGGAGATATTTATAGCGGATAAACATGTCTGCTGACTACTAATACCGCGTGTTCTTAGGTCACATTCGGGTTGAAAACAATGAGTATTTCTTCACTGGGATGTTACCGTCTATCCATCCATAATACATCTGCCACATCTCCCACGACCAGAGGTTCCCAAATCGACCTCGACTGAATTAATATTTACATCAAAAAATTAGGCTCACCTCTGACAATACTTTCTTTCTTTATAGGTTCTCGAGAAATAGGGGTGTGTGCATCCCACTTTTGCATACACCCGACCATTTGGCTTGATTATCCGTCATGAAAAGAAGTTCAAAGTATTTATTGCTCTCACAACACCAATCATATATAGGAATGTAGTCCTTCATTGCGAGGACTAGTTCACTCTTCAAAATTCAAAATTCTGGCCTATTTTAATGTATTATATGGCTCATCCGGAACAAATATCAATAAATGTGCTCCAAAAATGCCTGATAGAAATCGCAAATAGCCATTCAATAAAATTTTGAATGAGTTACTCACTCTAACCATCTTGACGATGCTAATGAAGGTCTGAAAGAGAAATCGGGGGTTGAATTTCGTGGAGTTCTAGTTGCTCCTTGTCGCTGATCTATCACATCATTGTCAGACACGCGATGAAATTGTTATACGCACCTACCACATGAAATAAAGATCAAGGATATGTGGCGTGTATTGGCGTGCAGAGCATGCGTTGGTGTGCAGCAGCGTGCATCAGTGTGGTGGTGGATTGTCATTTCTGAATTATTTCAGCATCTGAGTGATAAAAACGAGTCAGGAAAGTGTGGGTAGCAGTAGGATAAGTTGGATCAGCACGAAAGGGGTCTTGCAGACTGAAGTAAATATAATTATTGCATTTTGTTGGGTTAATTTGCGGAATCTATGCTGTTAAATACCCCAAGTATCTCATATGCCAATATAAAATCGTCATGGAGTATGTAAATGCAATCTGAGGATATACAAGATGCGATGCACACACCTAAAAATAGAAAGACGACACATATATTCGCCTTCGACACAGTGCCGCAGATAATATTATCATCGACATATTATAAAGATATGTCGCTTACATCGCAGAGTTCGGCGCACCCTGAGTGTGTTGCAGTCAGTATAGAAATGCTTTAATGCAGTTAGAAGCGGGCAGGGTCCAGTAGAGAAAACCGTTGTCGGGTGCCGCGTCTATTGACCCAGAAATTACTCTTTCTTACTTCATATTGTCCCACCCTTTACCATCGTAGGGACCTCCCACGAAGCGACCCATAACTTTTTGGCACTGTTGATTGAATTCATTTGCTTTGAGGGAAATATTCGCAAGACTCCATAATTCAACTGCGAATTCAGGGGTTAAATAAGCACTACACAGACCGTCTAATATTATCCTTGAGCTTGCACACGGGTATGCTACCAAGCTGGCTGCTGGCAGGCCGGACGCCGCTCACTGCTCTGAGGTGCAACACAGGCTTTGCCATCAACGACACACTCCCCTGTGAGTGGCACACTTCGACACATCGACAATACATGGTGTGATTATTTATCAACGCTGTGTCGCTGTAGCCCTGATGTGTCGTTGATGCAGTCCGTCCCGATTCGGGGAGTGTGTCGATTGTGAGGTATTCTGGTCAAAGAACTAATAGATTTTCTCCGCGCAACACCTTGTGTGGCCGAGCTGGAATTAGGTGCACGTATATGTATTGATTATGACGCCTTGTGTGCGGCCCTCACACTCCATGAAGATGCTTCTGGTGCTCTACTGCCGCATTTGAGGGCGTTATTACTAGCGATGAACAGAGAGGTTCTTGCGCTGAGTATGTGTTAGTACCCATGCAAACTGTCAAGGACATGGTGAAGTCACGGTGGAAGCCATTCCTTTATTTGTGCGAATAGATGGTACAGCCGGCGAGCAAACTAGAAGGGAATCGAAGAATTTCTGCAGCCATACAGGACTGAAGTGCTGCTCACAACACTAATGATCGTGCATAATCGCTATGTTCCGCTTGACTTTCATTGCGACGAAATGATAGATTTCACGGAGCGGAAACCGACGCAGTGGCATGAAGACCTATTCTTTCTAGGATGTAGACACAATTTCATAACTACTGAGTACTTGACCGTACCTATGATTATGCTGCTTGTTTACTCCATATACCGAGTGGCCCGAAAACGCTAATACATATGTAAATAATATTCAGATTACCAGTCTGATCTGTATACAAAAGGAATCGCAGTTGTTGCCAAATGAGCATAATACTAGCGCTAAGTTTGGAGCCTAGAGTCTGACTGGTTAGTCGACCTTAATTCCTGTTCTTTCCACCTCTAAGGTCGTGGACCATTGCTTCCACTCCGCCTTCCTCATCCACATCCAGATCAACTGCCCACGCAGTGACACCGCCTGCCCCATTCCCCCAGCCGCTCGATATATCTTTCCCCACACCGCGCAAAATAACAGGCATGGGCCATCCTGGAACCTCGTTTCGACCTCCTAGCTCTTTCATACGCATCAAGTCCTCCCGCGCTCCTTCAAGTAGGGCAAACGCGTACGACCCAGGACGTGTCAGTGTATCACCTGCTTGGATTTCACTGACTCGGAATTTGCGAATGACGGGAACCGGAATGTGCTGGATCCACCCCGCCGGCTCGTCCCCATCTAGCTGCACTAGATCGAGCTGCGCAGTGGTCACCGCACGTTGGATGAACGCCAGCGACTGATTTTTGAAGACTCCGACGAGGAGCGGACGTGCTGACGTGGCGGTCAATACGCGCTGGCGGGACGTGAACCAGGGTGCTGCGTCACGGTATAATTCTGATTCGAGTATCTGAGAGGAGGGAACGGGCGAGGGCAGACGCGATGCACGGATAGCAGCGCAAACTGGTGCAGCCGTTTCTACCGTGACGTGCTGCTTGCTCTCAGGATCAAACACAAATGAAAGCATGTCAGCTCCCGCCGAGGACAGCGAAACTGCCTCATCGGCACTCCTGACGCCTGTTACTTTCACCCACGGCTTCTTCGCAACGGCTGTTTCCCCGTTCTGCGTCTGCACAGGCCACTCAAGGAGCTCACGGATGAAATGCGCGGTGTCCTTCGCCCGCATCAGCGCCTCCCCCACGAGTACCGCACGCACCCCTTGCTCTTTGTACACTCTCACATCCGCCGCTCCCGAGATTCCGCTCAGTGCACACAGTATGATATCCCGGTCCTTCACGAGCTCTGCCAGCCTGCTCGTCGTGCCCATATCCACGTTGAAATCATGTAGATTGCGGTTGTTCACCCCAATTACCTTGGCGTCGAGCTCCAGTGCACGTTGCATCTCAGCGGCATTATTTACCTCAACGAGGGGTTCCATCCCCATACTGCACGAATAGGCGTAGAGAGCCTTCAGGCGCTCCTGGGAGAGCATCGCCACTATCAAAAGCACGGTGTCCGCACCCCATAGACGCGCCTCGGCGATCTGGTACTCGTCTAGGATGAACTCCTTCCGCAGGATCGCCGGGCGATCAGGGAGTGCGTCGACAGCCTGCCGCGCGAGCCGCATGTCCAGAAGCGAGCCTTTGAACCAAGTCGGCTCCGTGAGGACAGAGATGACGGACGCGCCGGCGAGTGCGTATGTCAACGCTTGCCGTGCCGCATTGGCCTCGAGGGCGATGGGCCCTTTGGATGGGGATGCACGCTTGATCTCGGCCATGAGGGAAGGAGATGGGCTTGCGCTCGAGGTTGATGTCGAAGGATTTCGTTTCAGTCGCTGAACCAGAGGGATGAGCGGCGGGGCGAGATGCATGGAAAGCAAAGCAGCAAGGTCTTTGGGTGTCGTGCCCGGCGTCGACTTCGCGAGCTCGACATCTTGGGCGCGCTGAGCGTATATCTTCTCGAGGATGGTCGGTTTCTTGGCTTCAGCGGACATGTTGGCGATATCAATTCCAGATTACGAAGCTCGGTGAGGATTCTTGGAATTGGGTTACACGATCCGTGTCTTGGGTCGCTTCGAGATCCTGGGTCCAGAAAGCAGAAGGCTTGGCAATAATATCGTGAGCGTAGTATCTATAAGTGGGCTCGTTTGCTCACGATTTTATCATTGCATCATATCAGGTGCTTCGGTAGGTACGTACTCAGGAATATCCTCTAGCCTCGCTGATCGGCCCTCCGACAGGAAGCAGACGTGGGATCGCCGTCGTTTAAATTTATCCTCCCATTGCAGCGGGTTCATTGGTACTCATAATCATATGTTCACTGATAAGCCTAGTGGAAAATAGAATTGATTTTTCATCTGTCGTTCGGAAAGAATCCCTCGTCTGGACATGAATTCGACATCGTGGGAACCCATGGGATGTACCAGCTTCTCCTAAACTCTCGTGGTCACAGTTGCAAGATATTGTGTTGCCCTTTCATTTAGTATGACTATTACTGAGATTCCGCTCCTAAAGTTAAACAGTGGGATGTCTATGCCTGCTGTTGGTATCGGGTTCGTACACCACCCTGCTGCTTGTGTTCGAATTGTCTTAAAAGTGGATTCTAGATGTTGGATGGGTCGCGTTGGAGAGGGAGACCATGTAAAAACGATGGTAAAGCGTGCATTGGAACTCGGATATCGACACATCGATACTGTACGGGAGTTCTTGCGCCGCTGAACCTTATCTAACATCCATCTCTTTTGATCAGGCTTCTAACTATGGTATAAATTCTTGTTTCTCAGCTGTGGGTACCCACCTTTTAAAACAGATTTTCCTGATTGCAGGAAATGAAAAGTCAGTGGGTGAAGCTCTTCGAGAGTCCAATATTCCACGAGAAGATATATTTCTCACTACTAAACTTGCGTATGTGCCATTCTCTCTTATTTAAGCATCCAGCATGTTCAATCAAGTAGCGGCCAAGATCACGGGCGTGTTGCCGATGCTCTTGATCACAGCTTAAAGAATCTCGGGGTGGACTATGTAGATCTGTTTTTAATTCACTGGCCTCAAGCGTCACGGGAATCAGGTGTGTGCATCTTCCATCTCCCATTATTCGCGTGATAAATTGGTTTCTTCAAGGCGAGGTCCTCGCGCCAGAAGAAAGTCCTACATTCAGCGACACATGGAAAGCCATGGAGATACTTCTTGATTCTGGTACGTCGTCTGACACATGCTCTAACCAGAAAGGCACGCATATTCTCACCTTCATTTGAAACAGGGAAAGCCAAGAGCATTGGTGTCTCAAATTTCAGTATCAAGACGTTAACTACTTTACTGCAAGATGCTCACATTACTCCGGCCGTTAATCAGGTTGAAGCGCACCCCTGCCTTCCTCAGAATAAACTCTTGGCATTCTGCCGGAAGCATGGGATTGCATTAACTGCCTACTCTCCAATAGGGAAACACTCTTTTGCAACCCATGATGCTATCGCCAAAATTGCAAGGAGCAAGGCTGTGACAGAAGCGCAGGTGATTCTTAGTTGGGGCGTCCAACGCGGCACAGCGGTGATTCCCAAAACGGAACAAGTAGACAGGCTGAAACAAAATATCTCAGTGAGTGTATCTGTCTATTTTGGATTTAAGCCTCCTGAACAACCCTGAATCACATCACATATTTAGCTGGTTAAGTTGACAACTGAAGAGATGCATGTACTTGACAGGATTCACGAAGAGCCTGGAATGCATCGAAGTGTGTGCCGTTTCCATTCTGCAGAGCTTGGGGGCTCTTGCTTTGGATGGACGTATGAACAGCTGGGGTGGAATATGACCGTGGGTGGTATTGTCGTCGATCATTAGGATGATGGTATCAGCTAGTTCTTGGATGCTGAACACTTAATGAAGGACAGAAAAACACAGTGAATAATCAGACTAACGAAATAAGCACCGTATACGGAAAGAATGACACGCGAACGGTCAATGTGGGACCGATTTACAGTTGTAAAAGTCCCTCCAGAAATTTTATTGCTTCTTCTAGGACATTGGTTCACTCTTCGATTTCGATTGAACAAGGTGTGTGCCTTCCTCCGCCATCTCCGTTGACAATATGTACGATCATTGATCTTCAGCGCTGTGCGAATCCGCTAGCAGTAACAGGGTATATGAAGGCTCATCTGGCATCCTTCTGCCAAATATAGTGCAAAGGTTATTGACTCGCAGTGTATGGCTCTATGTGTTGGAAAGCCACGGACAATTGCCCGAGCGTCACATCATCTGGTGCCTGCCGAACGGCACCCTTTCATGCGCTTCGTGGCGTCTTTGTGGCGTCGGAGCAAAGCTCAGCAAACATGCTAGGATATTTATAGCATCGACTTCCCAAAATTGCAAGGTCATTTACACTGTGGGCATGGCACCGACAAACAATTGAACGCTCGTACCAGGTGCGTGGATACATCAGTGTAACTTTCATCTTTCCTTACAGAATTGCAGCTCAAAAGGTTGTTTTATCCCATCTAGTATAAGTATAGCACAACTGCTTATGAAAAAGTATTGGCCATTAGTTCTGCGATAATTACACTCTCCATGGCGGAAAAGATTATTATCTTAGGATGTTTTCTGCATCGAAGGACTCAAGTTTTCTATTTCTTGGATGCATTTAAGCTGGCCTCTGCCTCGGATACATTCCATGATATCCAACATACCCTCCTACGATGATGTTCTCATGCTCTCAGCGTTCAGTAGTTCCGAGGCGATGACCACTTCATTTAAGTTAACCCCAAACTTCGTCTCATTTGTTTATCTTTAGTGCGCACCAGTTCCTGATACTCCTCTGATTGATCTGACAACCTGCACCTGCGACCAAGTAACTACATTCCAGTCTCATGCTGCGCCGTCGTTCAAATGTCACGATGAATTTGGGAATGACCTGCATTTAAAAAGAGGGGAAGGGCTCTTAAAATCTGTAGGATTGCCATCCTCTTTTATATTACTCATGGCCCTCTCAGCTGACGAGGTTTGTATTTATTCGCTAAGACCTCCTTACCCAAGACTTATAACGTATGCACAGTCGAAGCTAGTTTCAATTTTTATTCAAACTCTTCTGTATGGTAGGTCTACCCGACATTTTCTCCTTCACAAATGCTGAAACTTCTATTTGAAGGGGCATATGTCGTCTTATTTGCTATTACCTTCTGGGTTCTGGTTTATCGCCGTCCACGAGGACGTCCGATTCACAAAACTATGCTTGTAATCTCAATCATTATGTTCGTTTTAGCTACTATGGTGCGCACTATTTCTAGTTTTAACAGCATTCTTATTGAGACGCCCATGCTAGCATATTGGAGTCAACTATACGCGTATCATAAAGGCATTCATTATTCTTAAGAATGAACCAGGAGGACCAGCTGCATTTTTCAACCAATTATCGGAGTTCACTCAAATATTCGGAAGCACTATATATGTAGCGCAAACTCTTGTTGGAGACAGTGTTGTGGTACGTTCATAAATATCCTCAAATTAATTCGTTACACAAATGTTAACAATAACAATAATGTCGGTTAGCTTTTGAGATGTTACATCGTATGGGGTCGACGGCTCTCGATCGTTGCCTTCCCACTGCTCCTTCTTATGGGAAGTACAGGTGAGTCTCCTATAAACGAGGTCCTTGGAGCTATTTGTTGACAGCTTTGAATCAGTCACGGGAGTCGGTATACTATTTTCTTTTGCACGCGTCGTTCCCGAAGCAGAGATATTCGTGGTACAATTGTCGCAATGGATCGTATCGTTCTTCTCTATGACGTTGGCCACCAACATCATTTGCACCTGTGAGTAATAAATTGAATGGCAGTTGATAGTATACATTTAGTAACACCTTTTCTAGCTTTGGTCGGATTCAGAATTTGGTATATCAATCGCCAAAATATCATATTTTCAGGACATAATATGCGACCCATCATGCTTCTGGTCGTCGAGTCCGGAGCTGTATATTCTGCCACGCTGCTTACACTCCTGATCTTGTACAAGACAGGATCTTGGTTCCAATATGTCTTACTCGACGCAGTAAGCTTTTCTTTATTAGGAGTTATCGATGTCATGCTAATTGTTCATTTCCTTCGGAAAGGTCTCTCCTATTGTCGTTAGTGAAGTTTATCTCTGCTAGAGGTGAAATAACTAAATCAGGGATTCAAAATATAGGGGTTGGTGTTCTCCATGATCATCATTCGGATTGGCCTTGGGATTACGTCTATTAATGGGGAGACTCGGTACTCATTACCAACACCTCAGGCATCACCATACAGCGACGACAGAGCGGATCGCCATGTACACCTGAATTCATTCAAAGCTGCTTCAAACGTTGCCGTGTCGATCACCACACAAACTTCTCAGCCAACGGACGTAGATTCGTCCTCTCAGAGTGAGAAAGGTAAACGAAAGACGGGTGTGTTCTGTTCCACATAACTCTTCCATTAGTATGCCTGGGCTAAATATCAATTAATGCAGATTCGGATGTCGACATCGAAAAGAACTCGGTTTAACTCCGTGCAACGTGCACTGTGGCATCAACATAGGCTTCCTTGCTCTTTATTTAACTAGGCCAGTTTGGAAGGAAGGGGATACCCAGATAGAAGTATTTATTCGTAACTGAAATAATTCCATATGTTCAACAAGTACCTAGTACAACTATTTTTATCTTTCTAGGCTACACATGGCTAGCCTGTGACTTTCGACCGCTATCAACAGTTTCATTATCCATACGATTCATAAGGACATCATCTTCCCCTAGCAGGCGAGTTTCGCCGCTCACGGACGTGACACCGGCCAAGATGCGGAACATTATGGCAGAGAAAACAATGCCCTGCAACATGTTAAGTATACGTATACGAACGAGGTCATTAGAGAATTGCGATTACTCACAACAGTAGGGGTTATCTGGGAGACACAAAGGTCTCTATCAGCAGCTGAACATCCAGGTGAAGGAAATATGATCATACCGCATCTAAAACAACATACTGGAACCACGAATCGGCCTTGTAAAGAATAAGTAGCGTTAACAAAGCCGCAGAGTAAACCGCTCCAGATTCAACTATGAGTACTAGAATAGGATATAATCTTCGGTGAGAAAATGCTAAGCCCTTTGTATTGATATGCCAGATGCGATACGCAACAAGGACTATTAGGCTTATAAGCTGGGAAACTTACTTCGAGAGTAAAATTGCCACTTACACGTGCAAATCAGATTGGTACCAAGCGTCATGGAGAAGAATGAGACGAT
>JASFDH010000410.1:0-24791 GCA_036937195.1 Nidularia pulvinata
TGGAGAGGGAGTGGGATGAGGTGAAGGGTGCCGAAATGCCGTTCTTCATTTTTTCTGCGAGAAAGCCTGCGATATTTAATTATGAACTTCAGAAAGAATAAAGCCTTGGAATTAACGTATACTTTTATATATTTGTATCATATTATACGAGAGCAATGTCAATGCCATACATATTAAGCCCTTTTCAGCCTCAATAGTAATGCATCTATGAATCCACTCTTTTGCTGTTCAGGTTCAATCACTCGCTTCACAAACCGACTTGTATCCAGTGGCTCTCCAACTAGAGGTTTTGACCATTTCTGAATAGTATCCACTAGCCTCTTCTCCACCCATCGCATCGACATTGACTCGCGCTCCCAGATGCCCGTTGTCCAAATAGCGAGTGGGCCATTCGCGTCGCTTCGTGCTGACTCTGGACTCTCTTCTCTCATAGTCTCCTTCTCTGTCTTTATTGTGCCTTCTTTCTCATATGCACATGAGAGGACGGTCGATAAAAATCCTTGGGACCGATTTTGGAGACGCATGCGATTTGCCATTATGACGTCTGTGAAGATGCGATCGCCGACGATGATGAGCTCTTCATCACGGATCGGCGATTTGAGGGAGGAGAAATAGCTGCGGAGGGCGCCTATGCAGGAGTAGGCGGGTTTGAAGGATGAATGAAGGAGTACAGGAACACGAAGATGGTGCGTTACAGATTCTGACTGAAACGCGACATTGAGTAAGAGACAGAATATGCTGGGGACAAGATGCACCTGTATCCCTCCTGCATCTAGGTATGTTCCAGCGGAATTACTGACAATCAGGACGTTCCCTTCGCCGAAAGCTTCACGACATTGGTCCCATGCTTCCTGCGGGCTTATGATTAGACACGAATATACTCTGATTGGAAGTCCAAATACCTGTAGCTCTGGTACTAGCTGATCTTTATGCGGTACCGTCTATGTTACAGCATATAAGATGGCATGTAATATCATGGAGAAACGTGTTTACCAGGCAGTTATCTTTATCGAACACCGCTCCACGGTACCCAGCTTTACGAAGTGCTACAAAATCAAGCTGGCGGATATCTTTCTACGGGTGCGGTTCATGAGATCTTTGAACAGAAATTACAAGAAAGATACTACCTTTCACTGTAAGATTTGGAAGGACAAGGCGCGGGTGTATGAGAAGTTGGAACGGCGCCAACAGGCCCGGGATGTTGAGGGGCATGGCGGTTCTGAAAACAAGGCGAGCGCGTGACGCGCGCGATAGTGACGAGCACAGCACACTGTGGGAAAGCTGAATGACTGGTGCTGAGTTCGCTCCCGTCCTGCTTGACTTGCTTTGTCTCTGTTCTTTACAGCTTCTCTATCTGTTTTCTGTTTCGAGTGCTTGCAATGGCTCTTATTGAGGTGCGCCGCACTTTACAATGCGAGTTGGACTATATCTCATCGCCTGTATAGGTTATCGCGAACGATCGCCTAGGGCGTAAAGGTTCGCCACACTTCGCGTATTAATTCTGTTTTGGTCGCTCATCACATCGTCACTTGCGACCAATAGTTCGAGTTAAATGCAGCCCAGATGACACTGTTGGAGATTTGAAGAAACTCATTGCGGCCCAAACGGGTACCGATTATCGCAAGATCCAGTTGAAGAAATGGTGCGGCGCTGCAATGTCTACTTTTGACTTGGAACTTATGGCCTTTATATGAGTAGGTATACGATCTATAAGGATCACATAACACTCTCCGATTATGAGATTCACGACGGCATGAGTTTGGAGATGTACTAAATGAGCGAACCACTGCTACATCTTGCCGAGATGGCCTGGAGCGAGCTGCAGACACTCCAACGAAGCGGCAGTGAGAGCTGTGGGTAAGTGGACTCGGCGTTTGACCAGGTTGAGTTACCTGTTGTATACTTAGTGTTATATGAGAGTCACATTAATGGAAGATATTTACTCAATACTCTTTCAGGATTTAGGATTCAGGCGTCGAAATACAACAATGGCATTGACTTATCTCCAAAACAATGCAAAGCAGTGCTATAATGCAGGAAGAAAAGGATTGAGCTTTTTAACGTGCTTTTGGTCGACCCGTACTTTGGTACGAATCTTAAGCCCGGGGCCCACGACAAGGAAGCACGAGGTAGAGGCGAAGTTAATCATCCTCTCCACCCCCGGGGAAAATCTGTAGAAGAAAGTAAGTGAATACATGTCTCAAAGAATTAGAAAGAGCTTAGGATGTCGATGACGTTCGGATAAGGCGCGCCTCGTGGGCGACGAAGTTCTTCGTAGGTATTTCGTATCTTCTTCGCCTTTCCATCCTCCTACCCTTTCTCTCGTCAATCCCATCTTGTCCTCTCCTTCTCGTTCCATTCCCCCTTCCTCCCATTCACTCTATTCCTCTTCTTCTCCCCCTTCCTTCTACCTATCTCTACGTTCCGTTTAATCCCTCTCTCCATCCTTTCCCACTTTCTCCTCTCGGCCTTCATGTGTCGTGTCGCGTAACTTGGATATAAAGTCGTCGATCGCAGGAGCCAGGTACACAAGCCAGAGCCAGGAGACAGAGCCACAAACAAGGGCCACGAACCAAATCCAGCCAATGAAACCAGAGACAGAGACAGGAGACAGAGACAGGGTACCAAAAGACAGAGCTACAAGCCAAAGCTGCGAGCCAAAGCCAGAGCTGCGAGTCAAAGTCCAGGAGATAAAGCTAGGAACTTCTCGGAGCCAGAGCCAGGAATCAAAGCCTTAGTCGGAGCCGGAGTCAATGCCAGTATCGAAGCTATCGCAGAGTCAAGTTGAGATGTTGACAGTACAGAGTAAGAAAGAAGGTAAGCCGACCAGAAATTCGTCAGAGTCATCAGAGCCAATATAAGTAACTTCCCAGACCACCGTAGCAGAAAACTTCTTGGAGCCAGAATATCAGAAAAAGGAGAAAAGAGCCAGGGGAGAGAAGCAAGAGAGAAGCGAGAGGAACGAAGCCAAAGGACCGAAGCCAGAAGAACGAAGCCAGAGGATCGATGTCAAGGAATGAAGTCGGGAACGAAACCGAGGGATGAATGGAGCCAAGGGAGGAGCAAGACAAACGGAGAAACACAGGAAGGGGGAAGCAGACAATGTAACGAAACGGACAGCGGAAGGGAAGCGGATGGATGAGAAAGGCTAGATCGTGGAAGCAGACAGAGTGAAAGCATATAGGACCGAAGTAGACAGAGGACTGAAGCAGACAAAAAATCGAAACGGATAGAGGAGCTCAAAATCATACAGAGAACCGAAGCCACAAAGGGACAAAACGAAACATAACGACAAAGCACACAGTGGAACGACAGATAAGGGAAGCAAAGCGGGGGGGGAGGGGAACGAAACTTGCGGGGCAGCAAAGCAGGTAGAGAACCAAAGCAAAAAGAAGAGTGGAGAAGTACAAGAGGTGGAAGAGCGACATAGAAACAAGAAGACCTAGCTAGCGGAGCAATTAGATGAGCGGATCAGGCAGAAGAGGACGGGACAGGCATGTGAGATGGAGCAGGCAGACTCGGAAGAGACGGGGCAGATAGAGGAGGTAGGGAGGCGTAAATATAGGCGAAGCAGGTGGAGAGACGAAGCAGGTAGGACGAACGAAGTCAACGCAGACAGAAGAACCGAGAACATCAGCCGGAAGTAAGAACATGCAAAATGAGGGAGGGTAAGACAGAGAGATCAGCGGGGCAGATAGAGGAGATGGGGAGGTAGGCAGGAAAACGACAGCGGAGGAGGTGGGGAGGCTAGATGAAGCAGGCGAAAAAGCGAAGCAAACAAGACAGCAAGACAAGCGAGATAGGCGAGCGAGTCAGGTGAGTGAAGGAGACAGACGAGCGGAGGAGGCAAGCAAGCGGAGGAGATAGGCAAGTGATGGAGGCGGAGGAGGCAGGGAGGCGGAGGAGGCAGGGAGACGGGCAGAAGAGGTGGAAAATCACGCATAGGAGATGGGGAAGCATAGGAGAAACAGAGATGCATAGAGAGGCAGCGAAGCAGGCCAGGTGGCGGAGCAGATGGAGCGGCACTTGAAGCAGGCGGAGAGGGCGTGAAGCAGACAGAGCAGTACTTGAAGCACATGGGGACAGACTTGAAGCACACGGTGAAGAACTTGAAGCACGCAGGACGGACTTGATGCACACGGGGCGAACGAACGCCAGCGGGGCCATGCGAAGACGAAAGAACTTACCGTAAACCACAAAAACGTGGAAGGGCTCACCGGAGAACCGTCGTTAGCTGGCCTCTACCTCCCAAGACGAAACGATACTACGTCGGCGCGGTCGAAGGGATGGTGTAGGGAAGGAAAAGGGGAGGGGAGGGTGGTGTAATCAAGTTCACGAGGCCCCGTCGAGCTGACCGAAGGCGTTGAGCGAAACGGGAGGATGGGGATGGGTTTTGGGATAGGCGATGATTGAAAATCTGGCGTCGAACTTGCTCTCAAATTCAATAACTCATAAGTTCAAGCCTGTCTCAGCTGAATGGCGGAGCCTCAAGGGCGCTTTGAGAGGACGGCGTGCTTTACGTCGAGTGGATGAGGCGCAGCGCTGAAGGTGCTAGGCCCAGTTGTCGAAAGCTTCAAGTTGGCGAGTCATTGAAGCGAAATGTAACGCGAAATAGGAGGATTGGGAAAATATCCGGAGACTGTACGAGGCTGCAAAGGGTATGTCTAGACTGTCAAAAAATTTTGCGCACCTTATAAATTACTACCAATCGCGTAGGCAATACGATAACCTGGAGAAACGTATTTAGTGTCATGAACGAGAGGATGTGTCTTCTGAGATCCTCAGTATGATGGCTGACAACACCGGAGGCTGTTATTGAACGACCTACTAGAGACCACGCCGGAACATAAACGCTAATGCCGCGTAAGAAGGAAGATAAAAGATATAATATGCAGTATACGTGTTATGGGGGGCGGTGGAGCGTCAGATATACAGTGGCCCAGGTGACTTGAACAAGCGAGGTAAGGTTGGAAGAGCGGCGGACAGCAGTTCTGACATAGATCGCGTCAGAAAACGAGGGAAGGAATCTCAGTAACGGATATACACACATAGAAGGTGGGCTGACGCATTGTACCGCGGCGGCTGACGATGCTAACGAGCAATCATTAGCAAGGCGCGTCTAGCTACGCGTCAAGATAGACGAGGAGATGCATACCAAGAGGATTTCAGGCGTCTAAAGGAATGGAGGGCATTCGGATGAGAGGAGAATATCCTGGGGAAGGGAAGAATGGTGGTGGTTTGAATGCAAGAGGACCTGAGGCAAGAAAGAGAAAGAGAGCTTGATTATGTATTAGGGAGACTTCCTATATATGGAATGCCAAGCTTCGGGTCGGGAACGCGCTTCTCGAAATTCCACGTGCTGAGACTTCTACTGTGTACAAATTGCAATGACGTAATAGGGGTGTGTTGAACTCTGCTCTCAGCATGGACGAGGTTAAACATATTAGCACACACAAAGATCATGCTATCGGCCACGGCAAGGTATATAATCTACATAAATCATTTACAAAATAAGAATACAAAAACAGGCAAGTCCAGTAAGTAATCGTCCCAAAACTATACATACAATCCAAAAGGAATCCTACCCGAATCTTACAGCTTTTTTCTTCTTTGGAGGCTCCGTAATATCACGGTCATTTTCTGTTGTCGCTGGCGCTTCTCCAACTGGATCCTCTAGTCTAACTCTTTTTCGTGGGAAAGATAAGGATGAGAGGGTCGGGATTCTGATTTTTAACCCACTCGATGACGGTTGGGATAGCGGCGCGGATCCAGGCTCGGAACGAGGGAAGTCAAACAACGGGAAGTCCAACTTCGGCGTCAACGATGGAGGGTCATTGATGAACTGGGGATTCTATAATGAATAAAAAGGGTCGTTCAGGAATGCATCGTATAAGAAGGAAAAAAGAACACTGACAGCAATGTAATGCCTCATTCCTGCTTCTTCGATGAGTTTTGGCAGCTTTTCTGGGCTATTTTTTAGGAAGTCACGCCGCGCCACCATGTTTTCCTCAGCAGTACCACGTATAGCAAGCGTCTTGACTACAAGAAAAGGGGTATCGTCAACAATGAGACAAGACAATAGTGTTGGCCAGACTCACCGATTATGGGACGGGTTTGGCCTATTCGATGCGCACGCTAAAGGAGAAACGTTCGTGAGAAACTCGACAGAAGGTTATGAAGATATGCATATACCTTGATTGCCTGGCTCTCCACATCGGCCTGCCACACTGGCTCACAGAATATCACACGAGAAGCGGATATCAGGTTCCTGAAATCGTTCAGTTCACTTCCATCCTTAGCTGCTCGCAAGAACGCAAAATCACTTACAGGCCACGGGCTCCATGCTTGAGCTCCATCAAAAATACACGATACCTCTCAGACGTCTCGAAAGTCAGCACGAGCTGCTCTCTAAACTGTGGCTGAATTTGTGTCGTGAACCGCAGGAACTTAATTTTCACGAGCTCGAGTGCTTCTGCGACGTGAGCTAGGGTCAGTGCTGACTCTGAGAAGATGAGGATCTTCTCCGTCGGGGAGTGCTCTAGAACCTAAAATAGAATTGGATATTAGTAAGAAGAAATAAAAAAAAGGTTAGAACTTATGCATACCTCTTTGATGATATAATTCAGCTTGCTAGACGCAGACGAGCCCACGCGCACATATGCAAGCAACGAGTTCCCTACCGCCGCCGACAGCTCGTGCTCACTCTGCTGCAGTGTCACATAAGCCGTCGAATTCGAATCATCCGCCCCCTCCTCCTTCTCCAAACTCTCCAACCGCGCCATCGACGACTGCAGCTCCCTCTGCATCTCCTTCAGCGTCCCCGCTGCCGCCGCCTTCTTCGCCGCACTCTCCACCATCAAACTCGGCGCGCCATGCTCCGCCTCATGGTGCCGCGCCGCAGCCTTGCTCTTTCCCCCACCTTTCTTCTTCTGCGATTCCTGGTAGAGCCGACGGATCGTATGGTCCTGCGTGACGACCTCTCGGCCCCAGTCGAGCATCAAGTTCTCGGAGATCAAAGGACGAGACGCGATCATGTGGTAGATCTTGAGGAGGCGGTCGGCGTGCAGGAGCCCGGTGAAGGACGTGTTGGTGCTGGTGGTCTCCGAGCGGGGTATGCGGGACCAGCAGTCGAAGATGCGCGGGTTCATGTAGTACACGCGATATGGGACATCTTCGTGTCGCATCATGGACCGCCAGATGCGGTCTTCCGCTGCGAGACGTCTATTATAGATATCAGGTTGTGAAATTCATAATAGTTACGCTTGCGAGAGACGTACATATGCCTGAAAGCTTCATACAAGAGCGCTATGTCTTCCGGAGGCGTGTTCCTCTCGATTGCTCGGTCGATATGCTTTTGCGCATCTGCATTGAGCTGATCCACGTTGTACAGCTCGTCATCAACGGACCAAAACATGATTCTGTGAACGAATTATCAGGTTAGGCCACAGATATTGGGTATATAACCAGTCGCTTACTGGGACATATTCTTCACCGCCACTTGTAGCAAATCGGCGTTCTATCAACGAAGTTAGCTTCCTACTAACAATCACAATTGGAAGTTGGCCTCACATTCGGATGGAACATATAATCCTAAAAAACCATCAGCAACTACGATCGCAACACCGAAAAAAACACGCACTTGGTCAGTCCTCTGAGAATCAACAGCATTAATCGCAATCGTCGCCTGCATCGCATTATACGATTTCACAATAAACGGGTCCAAATCCAAAAGCACTGACTCCCTTGTCACAGGGGGGAGCACCACGTCCTCCTCCACGTCCTCAATCCTACATCCCCCAAACCAAAAAAATGTCAATACCACCCTCCAAAAAACCCTGATAGAGAAGAAAAAGGAGAACGCACCGATGCCTAACCATAATCATCTCCATCACCTGGTTTAGCACCCTCACCGCCCCGGGGCGCGGGCCGCCCAAATCCAGCAGCGGCTCCGTCACGCAGGACGAGACGAGCCGAGAGTCGGCTACGAATTGTGGCACGGCGACGAAGTGCGTGATCATGTTCCCGAGCTTGTTGAGGTCTTCGCGGTCGTACTTGTTCCAGATGCGCGTTTGGGGTATCGGGGTGCGGGACGGGGAAGAGGGGAGAGAGGCGTACGGGGAGGGGAGGGGCGTGGAGGTGGGGGAGGGGTCTGTGGGTGTAACGTTCCCGCTCCCGCTCCCACACAACAAGTCATCCGACGTCTCCTCCCCTTCTTCCTCAATCTCACCCACATCCAAACCCTCCCCCTCCGCACTCCTCCTCTCACTCCCTCTCTTCCCCAACCCCAGCCCCAACAAATTCGTCGTCGGCGTGCCTGTCACAATCCACCGTCTCTCCACACTCAGCATTCTCGCAAATGGCGTCAAGGTCGTCGACAGCGTCGCGGACACATGGCCTTCATCTATGACGAGGCGCTTCCACCTAACTTGAAGGAACGGGGACACACAGGACGTGGGACAGGTGCAGTCCGGGACGCGCGAGCCTGCGTAGGGGGGGCAGAGGCAGGGTTCCCAGGTGTGTAGCTTGGAGGTGTTTTTGTGTGCGGCTTCGGCTGTAAATCCTTGGAGGACGTTAGTTGTCGATGCAGAGTCAATAAGAAGGTGGAAGACGAACTGGTGTAGGACATAAGAATAATCTGCACACAACATTATATGAACAATGACACTAACAGCACGAAAACAGAAAAACGCACATCATAATCCGTCGCCAACTCCCTAGCCCCCGGCATCCTTCTCCCCTTCCTCAAAATCAATACCCTCAACGGGCACTCCGCATGTTTCGTAATCTCCCTATCCCACTGACTCAGTAAATTCGCCGGTACCACCACAAGCGTCGCGCTGCTCAACCACATCCTCTTCGGCCCAGGGAACCCGCGATTCCTCTGGCTGCGCGCATGGTTCGTCGGCTCCCCGGGGTAATGGTGGTAGAACGGGGCATTCGCTGCGCGCAGGACGCCAGGGGGGATGAGCTCGACCTGCTCCTCCATCGCGAGGCGGTACTCGTACTGGCGGGCCCCGAGGGGGGTGGAGGTGTTGGGGATGTGAGTGTCTGGGGCGGTGCGTGCACGGTGCAAGAGGAGCTCGACGAGGGAGGGGACGGGGGTGGGTGTGGGGGATTGCGGGGTGCGGAAGAAGCGCCGACGGGCGGAGGCACAGTCTGGGGAGGGGAAGTGCCGGAAGGAGAGAGGCGTGAGGACGGGGCGGTCGTCGACGATGGAATCTTCTGGGGACGGGAGCTGGTTGAGAGTGGCGAGGATGAGGGCGAGGATCATTACGGTTTTGCCGGTGCCTATTCCCGAGCATTAGTATCTGTATGTATATTCAGGACAGAAAGAAATCATACGCACCCAACTCCTCACACAAAATCCCACCTCTGCACGGCGCGACCATCGGTCTCTCCAGAAGCACCTCCATCGAGCCCGGCTGGAGATAAAACCTTTTGCCGTCCATGCTCTCAAGGGGGATGTACAACGGGTCCGGGATGTCGCGCGTGTCGAGCTCGCGCTGCAGCATGGAAGCCACTGAGCGGCGTTGGTACTTGTACAGCGTGCTACGCATTCCGAGGCCTCCTAGAGTATCGGAGAAGTCAAGCAGGCGGATGGAAATGTCCTCCCAGCCGGGTGTTATGCTAGGAGTAGGGGAGGCGAGGTCGCCGTATATCTCCGCCAGGGTACGGCGATCCTAAATAATTATAGACTGAGATTTGCCTTGAAGTACAATTCGATTGGGTGACTTACCTTGGTGTTGGGGAATAGACGCGTCCCACTGTCATGACTCCCCTGACCCTCCCAGCGCTCCCTGTCCACAACGATCCTCGGCAGCAGCCCCTTCAAATACCTCCTCGCCGGCGCCAGGACATTATCCTTCCTCACCCTCAGCTTCCCCTGCATATTCGCCAGGTCATACGGGACGATATATATCCTCACACACAACTCGCCTTCCTTGACCGTGCGCCAAGTCGCCGAGACGAACCGGTGCTTGGTGAGGAACTCCAGGTCCCTGCAGAGCACCGCGTCGTCGGGGGTGGTGAGGCGTCCCAGAAGCGCAGTGCCGGAGAAGGCGTGCCAGCCGTCATCGGCGTGGGCGTGGTCGCAAAGCAAGCGGTGCTCGTCGGGGAGGATGCTCAGGCTCAGAGTCCCTGCGGCGAGGAGGTTGGAGAGGGCGTATGCGGATTGACTTGAGCTAGGACTTGGGGGCGGCGGGGTCGCAGCGCACACCGCACAGCAGGAGGTGCACTGGGACATGATGTTAGAACGAAAGGCAGCAACGACAGTAGAATTCCAGGCAATATCCAGGCTCAACCCAAAGCTCAGTCCTCTCATTCACACCACTACGGACCCGGGGCAGTGATGACAGCGCTTACCTCAAAATCTGCATTTCTATTTCTGGCACACTGACTCCGAAGTGAAGCGCACGTGACGAGTTCTGTTCTCCGCGTCGCCGACGTCGTCCTCCTCCCCTCTCACTCCACGATGGAAAACTGCCTTCTCCGCCCCCTCACCCTCTCCGCCCGATGCGCCTCCCGCCAGGTGCCTCGCAAGTCGTTTTTGCTCGTCCGCGCCAACTCGACGGCCGCGGGATCCACCGTGCAAGAAGCGGCAGAGCTCACTTGGCCACAATACCTCGCTATTCGCAAGAGTAAGCGGAGATGGCAGACAGTACGTGACGCGTCGTGGGCGAAGTTATTTCGTGCTGCTGATAAGAGAGGTAGGCCGTGACTATCCCGTGCGCAGCGCTCGCCTTCCTCGCTGGTTTTTCGTACTTTGCGACAATGGAGACCGACCCGGCCAAGCCGATCATGGTATGAGCACCTCCATTCTCATTGCATAATATCATGTCATTAAACATCCTTCAGGGCATCGATCCTTTCTTCTTCTACGGAATATGCACCGGAGGCTGCCTCGGTGCGCGCTTCTTCCATCTCGCCCCTGCCCCAGTTTTAACTTAACCAATCCCCCTAGGCGCGGGCTACCTCCTCGGCCCCACCCTTGGCTCAGCAGCATGGCGCTACACCCACCGCCGCTTACTCTCCCAAATCGATGCTCGCGACCGCGAGTTCTACCACCGCATAGCAAAAAATCGCGTAGACGCCAGTCTGCAGAGCCCAACGGCGCCAGTACCCGATTACTATGGTATGCCTCGGGATTTTTCGCGCGCATAGACGCTGAAAAGTATGACTCTTTGTAGGCGAACGAATTGGCTCGCTGCATCAGTATAGACAGGTATGTCCTATTGCCTTCCCTCGCTTCTTCGATTTGCCTGATAAAATACTTTCTAGTGGCTCCGGGATCAGGGGAAATACAGGCGGAAAGCACTCCTTCCCGAGGAACTGGACTGATCCTTTCTGCTATATATCCTCCCGTACCCTTGTCGATAGCTCCTCGCAAATAATATCGCCTGAATGCATCCCATTCACCTCACCTTTGCACAACATCGTAAGGCCTCTTTCAAGCAACCGATAAGTACATACTTATTTCCGCCCAAAAATATTTAAGTACTACAACTTATCCATCTCTCTCTTGCCGGTCATTTTAATGTAAGTACGTATGTACAACAGGAAGGTGTCGCAGCTCCGGGCAGTGCTATTTACAAGGGTGTGGAAGTGGTAGCCTCCCGGGCTGAAGTACAAGTACTGTATGTAAGTATTCTGTCCGGCAGTACGATAGTGCAAGTCTGACTGGCAGGGATAAGGTGAAGGTATGTGACGCGATGACGGCAAGGGAGTGAATGGACAGTAAAGGAGTCCGAAAAGAGCGAAGAGGGATTGAAGAGGGTAAGCTAATAAATAGGGGATTTTCCGTGCGGGGAAGACGATAGGCAAGGCTTTAGAGCCGTTAAATATAAACGAGTGTAGGGTAAAAATGAATGTGGGGTTCGAATCTAGGCAATGGGCAGGGAGTCAGAGAAAGGCGATTATCTCGTACATACGAATAATAAAATTCATCCAGAGTCAAGAGGGCATCACAGCATCGTCAGGTCGATCACAACATAGCACTCAGCGCCACCCTGCGCTCAAGCGTATCGACCCGCTGCTCCCCTTCTTCGTCGGGACAATGCGCTTCCTCTCCTGCAAGCACAGCCGAGGGACAACGCCCCTCGGCGCATCGACACCCCCGACCTGCTGCACGAGGCACCACTCGTCGCGGTACTCCTCGATGAGCCGTACCGTGTCCCCGACGCGCACGGGGAGCTCGTCGTCCATGCTGGGCGTGAACGCCGTCACGATGTTCATAAGGCGTGGGAAGACGGTGGTCTCAGTGGGCGAGGCAGACCAGTCGGAGTTGTCCGACGGCGTGCGGGGCATATCGCCTGGGGGGTACGCGAGCTGCGCGGCGGCGAAGGACTCAGAGCGCGCGGGGCTCGGGAGGGAGTCGGGGTAGTCGGTGTTGTTGGTGTTATTGGTATTGGGCGCGGTTAGCATGGACTGGAACGTCTTGGTGACGGGTGGGGTGGGCGGTGTGGGCGGTGGGGTCCTCTTGTCGAGGGGTGTGGGGGGGATGGGGATCATAGATGCCGTCTTGTCCTTCGCAACATAATGCTTGTTGGCAAAATCGTACGAAGGGGGTGGCTCAATGCTAGACTGCGAATCCGAGTGGAGGCGCAGCTGCTTCGACGGCTGGCGCTTCCTCGACGGCTTCGGGGAAGTGACCGCCGCGGGGGGAGCCTGGATCTTAATCTGCGGGACCCAGCCGACCTGCGTGTCCTTGTCGCACGAAGCGACGAGGACGGCCTGCTTGGGCTTCTCCATCTCCATGTATATAGAGACATTTTCGAGATCGACGTGCTTCTCGTCGGCGAAGCTGCTTCTTGCGGGCGAGAATTTGCCCGCCAAGGATGCTCCCGCCCTACGGCGTTTCGCACTTCGGTACTTCCAAACAGCGAAAACTGGACATTGTTCGTGAACCTGATCAGCCACGTATTCTAGAAGGATGGATAGACAATGCACGCACCAGATACAACGATAAGAACTAGCACACTAGCAACAGCGACTATAGCCGCTACCGAGGTCGGCAGCTTCTTCATGTTCGCCATCGCAGAAGTTTTCGCATCAGGGGTTGATGTTGGGGTCGTGGGGATTCCAGTGCTCGTCGCTGAAGGATCGGCAGGGACGCGGGCCGCAAGGACGCGACGATGGAGCTGGTAAACACGACTCATGGCCACTGATGAAGAAGAAAAGAACGAAGGGAGGACGGTCAAGGCGACCTTCAGGGAAGAAAGAAGGAAGAAAGAAAGGGCGAAGGGGAGTCCTGGGAGGCGGGCAGCGGTCGCTTGTGGGACATTAGTATGAAATGAGATGAGACGTGCAGCAACGCCATCAGTTTGATCAACTTACGCCGACATCTGTCAAATGCATTCAACTCACATCTCTTGTTTGCGCGCTCTCAGAATGCCGGATTTAGGCAGTGTCGGTATCAACAGAAGCCTCCTCGGCAAACATCCGTACAATGTTTAGAGTCAAGCACAACCAACCTTCGGCAGGAAATGTGAGCAGGATGCACGTTCCGCTGCAGAGATGTTCAGTCCATACATCCTGGAATTACCTGTCCAAAACCCAAAAAGCCGTTCGACGTGACAGATCAGCCCTGCATGCAAGATTTGTAATCAAATGATGTCCACCAATTGGTTCGAAATTGCTCTGTACAAAGACCGCGCGCCCTCAGGCGGGGAGTAGCTAGCAAGTGCCGTATCCACTACGGTCTTCACCACCGCCGGCGACAACGTCCGCGCCACGTCCCCACCGAGGTTGTACAACGCCTCCGAACATATTGCTTCCATCTCGTCGTGTGTAAACGGTACGAAGGGCAGTACTGTCGTAACCCGCGACAGCACAGAAGCCTGTCGACCCGTGTCAGCGCCCGTCTCAACTTAATTAACAAATAGTGTATACGCACTCCCAGCCGTTCTGACACCCGCGGGCGCAGAAGTCCCATAAGCTCAACGTACTCTTCTCTTGACATTAGTTCATCAGGGCGCTCGCGAGCGTCACGGTGCTCGAAGACCAGGTTATGGCCGATGTTTGACGTTCCGAGCCAGATGACGTTCCGTACATCAATGTGACGACTGTTGGTTTCCGACAGGCACCGGCCAAATTCCCAGGGCATAAGCAGTGACCAAAGGATCTTCTCATCCTCCGTTTTTTCGATTTCCTGTATCACAGTTGTCATCAAGAGTTTTAACGGGGAGAAAAGACCTAACTTACGTCCAACACAACGACACAGCGCTTGCCCTCGTTGTTAATCAGAAACTCAGCAAGGGAGCAAGTTGAAGGTGCCTGCGATATATATAATTAGCACAGCCCAATAAAAATAACGGATCACGGACCTCATACGGACTCATCGAATACGACTGCCAGAGATCATGGGTTGACTTGAGAGTAGTCATATTCACGGTATGCGTCGGTACATCAAGCAGAGATCCGACTGGGGAATAACAATCAGGATCAGAAGCGATTAACACTGCGGAGAAGTGAGTACACACATTTGCGAGCCAGCAGGCTTTTGCCGTGTCCACTTGGACCTGTGAAATGATCTGATTTAAATAACCATCACACGAAGACAGACTGCTTAGCGGACCCACCACAGAGCAGAACGACGATAGGCGTTGCAGAGATCACGCGGGAATGCATGCTCAGCACCCTGAACAGCTGCTCAAGAGCGCGGTCCTGGCCGATGAGTTCATACCGTACGCGAGTAAGCGGGCGGAAGAAGGATCGATGTATCAAAGCGGATGTTCGACGAGTGTGAGGAGAATCTGCCCGCTCCATGTAATACCTGGATATAAAAAGAATCAGAAAATGATGAACAAAGGTCTAATCCTCCACCCACTTGATAGCGGGGTTCATCTCATCTATCAGAGACTTTACGGGCCGCTTATCCTCGGAGTCCAGTACTCTGGACTCCCTCTGCCCGGAGTGCTGCTGGTCTGAATGGATCTTAAGCGTGCTAGGATCAGCGCCAAACGCCAGCAGCGTCTTGACAATCTCCATCTTATGCGCTAGCTGGTTGTTCGTCAGCGCGAACTCAAGAGCCGATTGCGGCCCGACCGTGTCGTTCGGGCCTGCCTCGCCGCTCTCCAGCACCTGCCGCACCTGCTCAACATCATCGCTGGCAATAGCAAACATGAGTGTCGGGCGCGGCGTGGCAATGGCGTACGTCGACTGGCGCATCGCCGAGGTGGCGCGCGTTACGGGAGCCGTGTGCGGGACCGCCTGGACAGGGCGACAGATAGTCTCATCGTAAGGATCACGTTCGTAATGAAGACAGTTTTCCGTAGGGTCGTCCTCCTCGAACTCTGCCAACGCCGGTTCTGAGAACCTGCTAGAGGGCCGATCAAGGTTCGTCAAAAGGCTGGGGCGGTGTGAATGGCCCGGCGCGCTGCGCCATGCCTGTGAATGGGCAACTGGTGCCGATTGTGGTTCGTCAAAGGTTGAGAGGGCATTAGGTCCGAATTCCGATGATAGAGGTGATGGAGAGCGTGCTTGCAAACTTAATAGGGTATTACGAATATGTGCGGGTATGAGCGATGAACGTGGGGACGAAAGCTTGCGCGATCGAGGATAATCAGGATGCGGTTGAAATGATAAGATGGAAGAATATGTCTTACCAAAGGATTGTGAGATAAAGAATTGGCTGATGATACACTTGTAGATGAGATAGATATCCGATTGATATTTCCTACGATCGTATCTGGTTAAGAGGTTACCTAAATCAAAAACGAATTCCGCGGGCATACCAGATTGTTGACCATAAGTAAATGAAGCTGACGTGTGAGGTGTAGGTAATTGAGGGACAGAGAAACTTCCATCCAGCATAGAAGACTACATCTGAAATCAGTCCCGTCCAGTAGAGCAGAAGACTTGATACATACCAGTCTAAGAGGCTTGAGACGAGAACTTTTGCCGTGGGGACTAGTAGGGGACAAGCTGGAGGCAGGCTCCTCATTTTCGTCCGTCATATGTGCAGTGTTAAGTAGAGGCGGGGGTATAGGCCTTGACATCCGATTGGAGACAAGCGAAGAATTCTTTGCACGGCCCTGTAAATAACGAGAGAAAAAATTGAGTTCTCCCTTCTATGATTCCCGTACACCTGCAAAACGCACCAGAGCAAACGAGTGCCGAAACCCAAACGGCACCTTCTTCGATACCTCCACTTCCTGAGAATGCACTCCGGGGCTGGAGCGCCCAGAGAACGGGGATACCCTGCCTCGCGGCATCGAGTCGGGCGACGTCGCAGGCGAGTCTAGCGATGTGGGCGAGTCGGCCGTTACCGTCCCTGAGCGACCACGCCCCTGCGGGGGCGGGGTGAAGACCCGGTCCCGCAAGGCGCTGGAGGGCGTGGAGGAGCTGGAGGAGACTTTCTTCTCAATGGCGCGTTGCGGGATTACGACTGAGACGCGTGCAGGAGTGGAGATTTGTTGTCGTTCCTCCTCCTCTATGAAGGAATAGATGTCGTAGAGGGAGTTGAGTGTGTCACCTTCGTTTAGGACCGCGGTAGGGCTGGAGAGGTACGCCAGATGTGCGGTGGAGTCCTCCTCCTCCTCCATATCTGCCGCTTCCTGTTGGGGCTCTTCCTCGGAGGAATCTATGACCACAGGAGTTTCCTCGATAGCAGATGAGTTCGCCACCGTCTCCGCGTCCACGAAGTCTACGTCGCCGGAAGTCAAAAAGTGCGTAGGGGTGCTACTCAGATGGTTTATTGTCTGATTGACTTCCTCTTGCACAGACCCCTCTGTGCCGACGAAGACTGCTGTCAGTCCGGCTTCAGTGTCCCAATTGGCCGTGGACCCGAGTGAATCTTCGTGCTCGAGGTCCTCCTCCTCCTCGAGCTCGAAGTCAGCCTCCCGCTCGTCAGCAGGAGAACCAGCCTCAACGCGAGGTGTAAGAGAAAAGGTCTGCTCAGATAAGCGAGTAGTGTGTGCGTTCTGAGTTTCTGCGACTGCCTCTGGTAGTTGATAGTTGTCCGGGGAATCGAGATCAAACTCAGGGGGTTGGACATGTTCCTGAAATGGGGATGCGGAAGCTGGCGAACGCGGAATGAATGCACCAATGCGTGGGGACAGCACACGGGCGGAAGGAGAGCCAAATGGAAACGTAAGCAGCTCGAAGGTCGAGTTGCGACCTGGACTGCGCGGAGGGGACCTGAGCAGTGGCGTGGGGGTTTTCCAGGCGTCTGCATCTTCGGGATCATCGCTTATGGCGTGGAAGCCGTGGTCTACCTGGGTGAAAGCCGCAAGATGTAGGTGAGATAGGTCAACCGGGGACAGAAGGTCGTTATTGTGTGCTGAGATAGGAGAAGAAGGGGTTGGCGATTGTTCGGTATCGGGCGAGCTTTGAATAGTGCGGATAGACGGGTGGTCGTCATTTTCGTCAGGCTGGGGTGATGGGGCAATGCGTGAAGTGTCATCGTCATCCGGGGGAATATCATGCTCGGCTGCCGCGGTGCTGCCAGAGCGATCGAGGCTGCTACAGTTGCTCTTGGGAGAGAAGGGTAACGGAGGTAAATGATTGTCGGGGTGTGTGGAAGAGTCTTCGTCGGTGTCGTCTTCGGCGTTGAAGGGGAAGGAGCCAGAGCCAGACTCGTTAACGAGTGTGGGTAGTCCAGGCGACCAGTCTTCGGTGTCGATATATGTTGTAGACTGCTCGTCTGCCTCGAACTCGTCGTCGGGATCCTCGCCAATAACATCCCGCAAAGCGAGCAACAAGCCATTTAGTCGGGGTGAGCGCGGGGGCGAGCGCACGGACCGCGGAGAGTCGACCGTAACGATGAGTGATTTGACTGGGGTGGAAGGAGTGGGATGTTCCATGGGCTTTTGCGGGAAAGACGCGGGGTCCGCAGAGGCTTTGATAGACACGCTATGTACGAAATTACAGGAGTCCGCAAATAGGCAGCGGCCTTGCTGATAAAACGGACATGGTCGTGCTGCAGGACATGATGAGATGGAAGTGTCAAGCAAAAATCAACCACGACTCACACTTGACTCGCCAGTCGGGTTCGGGCGAGGCCATTACAAGTCATTGACCAGGCGGAGGATCCACTGTGCCCGAAGAACGGAAAATGAAGAGAACGTAAAACGGAAAAAGACAAGTTGACCAGTTCAAGTAAGTGTGGAACGCGACCCTGAGCGTTTCAACCAGACAACCGTGCAACCCATGTTTAGGAGTGACACGTGATCGAGTCACTTATTGATTCCCGATGTTTGCTCTAAACGGCTCCGACACTCACCGCCTCATTGAATGGCAGCTCGCATTACTCGCCTTCCACGCCTCACCCTCTTTTCTGGCCCAAATTGCTCTCTCTGCGACGTAGGTTCTGTCTGGCTTGTGTAATCTCTTCTTTCTGAACTTGATTGGCACAGATTGCCAAAGCAGAACTAGCCAAAGTGCGGAAAACGGTATGCTTGCACGTTCTTTCTCCGGGAAAGATCCTATCAGCCAACATTCTGTTCACTTCTCGCAGAGGTCATTCCAGTTGGATACCATCAACATTCAGGAGGTCGGGCAGGAGAGGTGGAAGAAGAAGTATGTGTATTGGATTCCCGCTCTCCATCTCGAAGGCAAGGAGATTGCCAAGGGCAGATGGGATGCGCAGGTGGTGACCGAAGCCCTCGAGAAGTGGGAGAAGGAGGAAGCGGAGCCAGTACCCCTGGAGAAGCTAGAGAACTAGAGCTCGGGCCGCTGCCCTTTTTTGTTGATACCTCGCCAACGCGGTGGGAGCCAGAACACTCTGGTGTGTATGTACGCGATATCGACTCAGTTCTTGGGGACCATAAGGACGAAGACCAGGAGAATGATTCTACTTCGCATAAAACGAACCACTGCTTCAATTGTGGCTCTTCTGAGCATGGGTATACCGCCTGCCCACTACCCATGGATCGCGACCTCATATCCCTTTCTCGCACAATGTACAATTTCACACAGGGCACCCTGGGCCTTGCCGCCTGGAAACGAATACATGATGTCGAAGGCTGGCGGCAACAGCGCCTTGACTGGCTGGACGACTTCGAACCTGGCAAGACCCGCGGCTCACTGCTCCGCGAGGCTATTGGTTCGGGGGACGGCGACTGGTTGAGAAACATGACGGTCTGGGGATATCCCAGAGGGTGGATCAGTGAGACGGACCCGAGGGAGAAGTGCCGGGACAGAATATGGAATGAGTATGGGGCTGATGTCGAGCAGCTCATGCTTGATGATGCATTCTTCATCTTTGGCGCTGATGAGCAGCCAGAGGAAGTTTCTTTCAGAGCTGCAGCCTCTTTTTCAGCATCACTCGAGAACACAGACGATGAGAGTGAGAAATCCGGCACTATCTCTGAAACCGACGACGCGCCGTCCCATTCTTCCTCTCACATTCTTCCCGCTCCACCCTCCCAGAAACCCAGTACTTCTGAATCCCAAATACCAAGCACCTCCGACTCAAAGTCTATCCGCTGGGCACACTACCCACCCACCCACTTCGCCTCTCATCTTCTCCCAGCGTATAGTGGCAAATCTCTACCCCCGCTAGACCTTCATGCTCCTAACTACAGCGCTACGTATACGTCCGAGCGTCAGGGTCTATGGGAGCGTATCTTGTCTGGTGCCGTGCCGCTGTCTACATCATCTAACCCTCCACCACCCCCTCCGCCAAATTATCCTCCTCCCCCGCCGCCAAATTATCCCCCTCCCCCGCCGCCAGATTACCCGCCTCCACCTCCACCTCCACCTCCACCTCTACCTCCAGGAAACTCTCCCCCTCCCTTACTCCCAAGCGAAGCTCCTCCACCCTCACCACCAGATGACATTTCCCCATCATTGCCTCCACACTCTCCTAATATAAACCTTCCACACCCTGACCCAATACCACTTCCCGATGGCGAGGACTCCGACATGGACATGTCGGATTCTGACTAGATATCCTTGCATCTGTAGAGGAAGCCTGGAGACGTATACGTTGTCCCTGTAATTGGGCCGCTTATATAGCAATGCGTATTTACTCGTATGGATGAAATAGGTTTGGATCCAGTGACGCAACTCAAGAGAATTGAGCAAGTTACTGAAGTACTAAAGAGTCAGGTCAGTTTACAATTATTGATTTTCGCGCGATAAATAATGTGAATTTTGGAACGTAATAAGCAGGCATTTTTTAGATTAAATTACTATAGGCTACGCACTAGCACAACTTGACCCAGATGTATTATTATATATAAACTGCCTAGTAAGTACTTAGTATAAAACTGAATAGGTAAGTACCTGCAGGCTGCAACCAAGCTCTGCAAGCTGCATCCTATGTCACGGTATTATTCTTATCCGTAAACGAACAAGGCGTAAGCTTCTAAAAGCAACAAGAACAAACAACGCGTAGAGTAGCTTGCGGTTTTCAAACCTTCGTTCCTCAGATAGCTTGAGGACCTGAACCTATTCAGGCTGGTCACCGCGTCGCCGATTACCTTAACCGACTCATGGACCTGTGATTTGCGTCTATTATCGTCAAATCTTCTATCATCGTTGACTTCACCATGTTGAAAGCCCGGATTTCTCTCCATTTATTCTGTTACACGCGGTACAGAGCCTACACCTCTTCCAGCATTGCAACTCGTCTCCGGTGTATCAGGACTCTCGACAGCGCCGCACAATTACCCTCAGACGTTATTGACATCTCCAACAAATCGGAAGTGAACATCTTCTTTCCTCATGTCAAAGACCAATTAAATGACCATGTGGCTCGAATCCGTCTCTGTTACACAGGACAAGGGGCACGACGAGCCTCTAATGATTTTCATCACTTTCCTCCCGAGGCCATTGGCTGCTTTTATTTCCACCCAGACCCAAAAGGTGTCGCAGAAGCAGGCGAGATCCGCTTCCGGCTTTTTAATCCACGCTCTGGTTCTACAGACTTGCTATTCCCTACACAGGCTCCCTACTCTATACCTCTCCTTAAGACTGCCGCACATTCTCTATATCGCCCTTTCGCTCTCCAACTTTTGCACGACGGTCTTATATCCCCGGATACTCTATCTTCCTGCGCTAAACTCGGTCTGCCACTCAAAAGTAATGCACCCATAGTGCACTATCTCCATCAGCCATTCTATCTTGACTTCACCCACCAAAAAGCACGAATCTACATCCATGGTGATGGAAGGCTCATGGACTGTAGGTTGAGTTTCGTAGATGAGATGAGGAAGTTTTCCAGAGAATATTCCACGAAACCCTCGGTTTCCAACATGGGACCCACACCAACGAACTCCCACTATCGTTCCCTCATTGCTGGAGGTCAGTTAGTTTTTATTTATCTTTTCTATATCTTTATAATGAAGTTCCTTTTTACAGGCAGCGGAATCGTGGCATTTGAACGTTCTACCCTTCCCGAACACAAGGGCACACGTACCCTAGTCCTACGCATCCTCAAAATTATTGATCCTGTCCAAATCTCTTCAGATGCTGTCATCCGGAAAGCCCATCACTCCCTTATCCCGCTATTTTCTCCATTTTCCCTCCTCCCTTCCTCATACACAGGGGTGCTTAGGCCCACCATAACTCCAGCGAAACCATGGTCAATCGATATTGATAAAGCTATAAAGTCCACGTGGGGCATCCGCTTTCTGCGCCTTCTGTTGCCAGAGCCTCTAGAGGAGTGGGAAACGCCTTTGCTAGATAAGAAGCCTTCCAAGCCACCGAAGAACTCGAAACATCGCGGAGGAGAGGAACTATTGGATGACGAGGAGCATGAACGGGAGGAGTACGAAGATGACTTTGGAACCAGCCGAGAGCGATGATTTCTTGAGTAACGGCTGGCCAGATGACGAAGACCATGACCGAACCATACGCACTAACATCACCTGCGTTTTAATTCATAGGAGACGAAGCCCAACTATCCTAGACCATGCAAACAGTATTCCAGTGATGGCCCAAGCCCAGACATTTCATCTCGAAATACTAATGTTATGATTTGGATAGGAATTCCTGTACACAAGGATGACATTGCGTCCCATGCCTTTCACACGATAGAATTCGTTCTCGGCAAGAGATCGAGGCTTAGACAAGCTGCTCCCTCAGTGGGCATCTCGTGGAGTAGTTCTTTGGGAAGTGTCTCTTCCCAGAGCCATTTCATCGTTAATCGCAAAAATACCACAGGTGCCCCACGAAGGCGCGTGACGAAACCTCAATATTTCGCATCGGAGCGAGCAGCTCACACTTCCCAGCGAATCCAGCCCAGTCGAGTGCCTTCCACCAGCAGCTAGCATCCGCACCCCACTCAGCCTCAGAGAAGATGTCCGAGCCATGGATGAAGAACGTATCCTTTGAATCGTCG
This sequence comes from Nidularia pulvinata, assembly GCA_036937195.1. Lineage (NCBI taxonomy): Eukaryota > Fungi > Basidiomycota > Agaricomycetes > Agaricales > Nidulariaceae > Nidularia > Nidularia pulvinata. Next base: position 22,286 of record JASFDH010000410.1, read on the forward strand.
CTCTCAGCGCATGGTACAGCATGAGCCATATATTGTGCCGCCGCTTTTCGGAGCCGCGGCGCGTGCTCTTTGGCTTTGGGCTTCAGGCTTCAGTTATACTGCGGATCAAAGCACGAGTATGAATATCTGACTTGAACCGTATGTGGAAGAAAATATCACCTTCACGAGACGATTTTTTCCTCGCAGCCTCTACCCCACTCGTCGCTACACTGCACTGCATATATATGTACTTATCTGAACAACTTAGGCTATATGCTTTCAAGTTTCAACTTCTAAGGTAAGGATACTTTAGAAAAACGTATATTGAATTGGATTGGTGTACACCCCAGAATCCAGGTATGTAGCCTTGGCATGGCAGACGTCGAGTGCAGAAACTAGTTGCTGCAATTGGGAGGGCGCGACCCTGAGTGTGACCAAGTGGAAAGAAGAAAAGGCGGTGAGAAATCGCCCTATAGCAGCATCGGGAATACACACTAACGCCGAACGGACCGCTCGAGCCTCGCTACAGTGTGCACAGCGATCATCGTTCCAACACACCACCCTCCTTCAGCTTGTCTTCTCTCCCATAAGCTCCCCACTGGCGAAACCCCCCTTCTCAAAAACGTCCTTAAAACACTAAGCAAGCCTCAAACCCCAAACCAAAATGTCCCGCAGCAACGGACGCCCCGAGCCGGAGGTCATCGTGAACGTGCGTCCAGTGCTATCCCGTTAAAAGTGTCCTTGGAGGCGTGCTTATCAGTGTATGTGTAGTTCGCTGACGGCTTTGCGTACTCGAAGGGGAAGCTGGAGGAGGCCTTCCGCGCGGGGGGGATTCTGGAAAAGCCGCCTGCGAAGGCGGTGAGGGACCCGGCGGTGGGGGCGCTGAAGAAGGAGGATATCGATGTGTTGGTGCGTTGCATTCTGCTTTGTTCTTTTTTGTCCTTTCACTAGTCTTTTTCATTCTTTGTCCCCATATTCGCGGGATACGAAAACTAACTCTTCTTTTGCAGGTGCATGAATTCGAGATCCCGCGCGCACAGGCTGAGAAACTCCTCCTTGCGCATGGAGGAAACCTGACGAAGACTCTGGAAGCGTTCATTGCACCGCCTGCACCCGCACCCGTATAGGAGGAGGGCTTACAGGACGTTGGAGGATGCATTTCAGGTACACTATGCCAAGGACCATCGCGTGCCTTGCTCAGACGAGGGTTCTCCACGACATCAGGTGGACGTAGACGGGTATACCTAAGCCACTTAGACGATATAAAATAACAAGCTGCATAGTAGCTCCCAGTCTTTTACATGCCAATATTAATATAGTAGTCTACCTCCGCCCTTCCCTCCACTCACAGATCCCGCCCATTGTCCGCTTTATCCAGCTTAAACTTCGCCGCCTCATTATTCGTGCGCACCATCGCGCCCAAGCTCGTCAGCAGCGTGCGCGAGCCGTTCTTTCTCCGCCTCGCCACCTCCGCCACCGCCGCTGCCGGCGCACGCGCGCCAGTCAGGTCCGTTAGCGGCGCCACCGAGATGTCTGTCGCGCGCGTCTGCATGGGGGTCTGGCCGAGGTACAGCTCCGACCCGGGCACGGCGCCGCTCGCGCGCGGGTCATCGACGCGCACCTCCGACTCGATGCGCACGGCCTTGAGGCCCTGCCCCTTACGCCCCACGACGTTCGGCGTCGCGACGAGCTTGAGGGACCCGGGGATGACGCGCATGAGCGCCGTGGCGCGCTTGAGGCGCGCGGGGTCGATGCCCTTCTCCGAGTCGATGTTGAGAAGGGGCAGCGCGTCGGGCGAGGCGTTCTTCTGGTCCAGGGTGGACGTGAGCCCGCCGAAGGCCGCGATGTACGGCAGGTCCTTGCGCCCGAGGACGGTGATGCCGGAGGAGCGCGCTGCGTAGCGCGCGGCGCGGCCCTCGGGGAGCTTCTGCTGGAGGACGAGGCCGGGCTGCGGGTCCGTGGTGAGCTGCGTGTCGAGCGGGGACGGGTGCGCGTAGGTGAGCGCGCCGAAGCGGTGCGGCTGCTGCTCGATGCGGCGCTGCTCGCGGTCTGCGAACTCTGCGGCGGTGTGCGCGGCGAGGAAGGTGCGGTGGTAGTCGGCGGCGGTGTTTTGGGCGATGTGGAAGAGGGATTTGCCGCGCAGCTCTGGGAGCTTCTCCGCGGCTTCCTTTTGGAGGTGTGCGTAGAATTGCGGGCGGAGGGTGCGTAGCTTGTGGAGGTAGCGCTTGAACTCCTTGGGGGACATAGCGTAGATGTTCGGCTGGACGTGGCTCTTTGGCCGCGCGCTCAGGTCGGACGGGGTGTGCTGCCGCGCTTTGGAGTACTGCCCCGCGCCCCGCCGCCCTAGCCCTTCCAGGTCGTGGGTGATATTCTTCTTGCTCGGGTTGACGACGTTCTCCTCCGCAGGCGCATAGTCTGAGTCCATGACCCACTCATGGAGCGCAGACCCGATCTCCTGCACCCACGGGGTGCGCAGGCTGCCAAAGGTAGGCGTGACGTTCATCTCCTCGATGCGACGCACGAAGCG
>JASFDH010000411.1:0-24752 GCA_036937195.1 Nidularia pulvinata
CTCCCAGCGCTGTACGTGGAATTATCGTTGAACGCGTCATTTCCATCAGGCGAAGAAAGTTGGTGAGTACCCTGTTTGCACCGCTCTTAATTTGATCCACTCATGGGAGTCTAAAACAGAAATGTGATGGGCTGCGACCTGTCTGTCAACAATGTACGAAGATGAGGAGAACAGATGAATGCAACTACGATGACAGTAAAAAGAAAAGTCGAACACAGATGCTGAAAGAGAAGCTGGCGATGCTGGAGGAGAAAGTGCGCGAGCTCGAGTCTGATGCTTCTGGTTCTAACCCTAGTCCATCACAATTCGACTCTTCTCGGAGCCCATCAGTTCTCAACGGCACCCAGCCAGAAGAATTTCTCTCGATCGTGTCCCAACCATCACATCCCTTAGATGTAGCATCATGGGTTGATTCCAACACTACCGTTTCATCGTATTCTTCTTCCCCAGACGTTGTGGCTTCCTTCTGGCCAGACCTAGGATCAAGTTCCTCATCGTCATCGCCTCTTGGGTCCGAGCATGCATCTGGCTCGATACGACTGGGCAGCCCTGCTGTACCGCTCAATTTCGACATGGCCAGTGGCGCTGCGTGCCCCGACTCTACAGAACCGCTAAATTGGGATCCTAGCAGCCCTCTCCCTTTCGAGACACATTCATTTCTGTACGTGCGCTCTCATACTCTAGGGAACATGTGTTTATCTTACTTTATATATAGGCTTGGGACGTTCATGGCTCACAGAAACCAATGTTGTTTCTATTCAGACATGAGTCGGTTCGGTACAATTTTCCAACAACCGAGTGACGCTCCCCACCCTGCTTTGATGAATGCAGTCTATCTTCTCGGATGCCACTTCGCACGCTCTCCAATATGTACGCAACTGGAAGAAGTTTTCCTCGCTCAAACTCTTCAAGAAATCACTGTTTCACTCCAGCGTTCGGATCAGTTAGTGGAGGTCATACAAGCTTCCACTCTGCTTGCCGTTTACTACTATTTCAACGACCGTGTCTTGGAAGGATATAGACATTCCTTTTCAGCTGGGCGGCTTGCGATAGGGATAGGCATGCATCAAATCCATCCACCAGATATAAGTAGTGGCACTTGGAGCGTAGAAATACAGGATAGAATAACTGCATTTTGGCAAGTGTTTATGGTGGACCGATGTTGGTCCGCTGCCAACGGTCTGCTCTCTGCTCTTCCGGACGAGAAATCGCCAAGTTTGCGAATAACAACGCCTCTTCCCACAACTGTCGATGGTTTGAGTATGGTGGGTCTGTCCATCGACGGGACTATATTTCCGCCGCTGACTTTCGAACAGAATGCTTCACTATTCAATAGTACCATGCATACTCTATTCGATCCTCATGCCTCGGGATTTCAGGCGACGTCACTAGCAGTACCTGCCTATAAAGCGATGGCCTCTGCGCTGTACGACCGCACGTCTCGACTATCAAATGGTAAACGTTTAAATGATATTTGCGCCTGTACATACGAGTCTTACCATTACTTCTTAGCTTTTCAGAGAGATGCTGCCTATTGGGCCGATCACAGTTGCTGTCAAAACGCGCTGGAAACCTTCCAAACCTTCGTTCCTATCTTTACAGGCCCCGATACATGGCGTCCTCAAGGCCCATACATCGACACGGATATGTTTTCTGTCCATACCATGATCCATGTATCTACAATATATCTACAACCAGACGATGACATCACACTCAAGACATCTTGGGCGGCAAATTCGATGCTGGAACTCATTCATCAAGTACACGCTGATGATTACCAATATCTCGACCCGATATTGAGTGTGAGTGCTTCAATCTAAGCCGTCATGACTCTTAAAACTTAATGATGCCGCCTTCCCCTTTCAGGTCTGCTGGTCCAGTATAGCCCAAACTTTAAGCCGGCGGTTAAAACAGTATAAAAGCAAGCCCGAAAACTTCTATGATACCTCCAATACGATACCATTTATTACGCATTGTGTCGATATTCTGGTGGCGTCGATAAAGGCTGTGGCCAATTTTATACCGTTGTCAGGTGAGTCTAGCAACTCTTCATACCGTCTAGCCAATACTGATAGTGATAGTAGGTGATTTAGCAAGAAAAGTGGAGGAAAATCACCGCAAATGCTTGCAAGATTAAAGCTCTGGCTTTCGCTTTCTTCGAGATTCATGTGCGCTGCATTACTACGCGGTTGCCTACAGCCAGGCGACGTCTGTTGGGCACAGGTATTTATTCCGGAACAGCAGATATATCGCTGTTGTACACTCTATCAGGAAGGATACAACGGAATTAGAATTGTACAACATATTATTAGTATTTAGAGCACACTGTATTAATTTCCTTACCATGACGCTATGGGTCGCTTGGCATAATCCCAACTTCAACCATGTTATCCCTTTGCCCCAGCTTCTTCATAAGAAACTTACAAAACGTCTTCCGACACTGTTTACAATGTTTAATGACACCGACAATGACTCATGAACTCCAAATTAATACGTCTAGACTCAAGAATACAAAGATTTCGCCTCGGGGGATACAAAATGTCTCCATTTAGCACTGGGTTCGGGCATGCATCGGTTAATTGCCTCCCGCTTACAATTATTGTTGAATTATCGTTGAAATGTGCAGATCTTCGAGAAATACGGAAAGAACGGACCGCGATGTACACTTCCGGCGCGCCGCTGACTCACGAAGAATAGCAAGTACTTAGTTTGACGCTCACTGCTCCGTAGCTGTCGCGGAGGAGGCAGTGCCGTTCGAAAGTTGCCGGGCATTGTAACCTGCCCATGAGTCCCTTGTAGTCAGAAAAAATCCTGCAGACGGTCGTAACATAGGACTCGTCCGAGGCCGACTCGCTATGACCTCACCTCAACTTCACCTCCGGTTACTTACAACCGATTGGAAGCAATATCCCGTAGACGTCGCGAGTATATTTAGCGACAAGTACAAAGTAGTCAAGTATTTGTGCCACCAAAAATATTGATTTGACAAAGCGCCTGAAATTTGCAGACTTCATTTTTTTTTCTGTCAGATTTAAAACACTCACATGAGATGAAGTAGTTAGTGTCATGGCGGAAGCGATTCTCGCGGATATCTTGGTTGAATATGCCGTGAGTGTGTCGTGCTGAGAAATAGTCCGATGTTGCAAAATTAACGAGCAACATCCAAGCGACTTCTGCTGTATCTTCGCGGAGCTGAATATTCGATTTTACATATGGGCTTGCTGGGTTGGGATCGACAGCTGCTGCAAAAGTTAAAGTTCACACGGGTAAAATGCGGTGAGTCTGAGAAAATCCCTTTGACACGATTTACGAGCCTCCATTTCTCCCGGGGCCAGTGTCCGTTGTCTATGGTGCAAGGTGCTGCACCGAATTGCGACTTTGTCTTTGATCCCTCCAAGCCTGGGCGCGTCCGTGTAATTCGATATTGATTTTAGCGCAATCAAAGTAAGTCAAAGCAACCTTAGATCGGGAACTGAATCCCGATCGAGGAAGCAAGGCACTCTTGTGGCAGAGCATGGCTTATCTTCAATCTGGCAACTTCTAGCAATCAGCTGTACCTTTTGAGGCTTTTGAGTCCCTAACGAGCTTCTTGCACTTAAATGGGCATTCAAGTGAACAATAATTACTGTGTTAGTGTCCGGCTTAACATACAACCACTTTTCGCACGTGCAAGTACATGTTTGTGCGGGAGCAATAATAACTGCTGAAAATACTTGGCCCAGGCTTATAATGATGTATGGAGTCGAATTACAGTTATCGACCGCGACCGCCGCCTAGCGCAACCACCGCGACATAGCGGAAAGTCGACCGATTCTTATTTCGATATCTAGCCGAGGCCCACGATGATCGTCAATCTTTCTGTGAATTTGTATATAGCGCAGCGCAGAAAGCCGAAAAGAACCTATGAAGACCCTCTTGGTATGACAAGACACCCTAAGAGCGTGCGCCGCACACATGGATGGGCCGATCTTTACAAGTTCTTTGTCGAATTCCCTCTCGAGCGGTCTCTGCGAAAACCCATTCATGATTCAGGGGTCGCAGTATGTATGGTGGAGAAGGACGTAAATTCCCGACGAGTCTACGGCGACTCCCATGTCCACATGAATGTAGAATGAATCACGATAGGGGCCCGCGTAATATAGCCTTCTACTAATCCTTGAACATTCTATGCCGAACCCAGTGTCGCTGAAATCGACTTGCCTATCTGCTTAATGAATGCGAGAGAAGAGGAAGTGTATTTTCGGAGGCGCGCATTCCCCAAACTGCTATAGTAGTGATTGCTTCCATTACAGGCAGGATCAACAACTGAACACTTATACCTGAAGTGCACTATGAGATAAGTTGGAAGTGAAAGGCCACGGGTTGTGATAAGGGAGATAGAGAGGGTGGTGTCTTATCCTTTTAGTGGAAGGAACCTACTGGAAAGTATTATCGCCCTTTTGCGGTGGTGCATCGATTTCTTAACGCCGTCACCGCTCATAACTCAAGGAAGCTCGCCATATGACGATAGTCATGCCGATCTAAGTACTTATATAGCCCAGAATTAGAACACAAGAAGAGTCAATATCGGAAGTCTGGGAAGATACCTAACAGTATTAACAATGACCGACCACGGCGGGACATCATCGATGATCTAATGTATGACCTATAAGACGCCTCTAATGAAACGAGTTTCTGGGGCCCACCATTGTTCATGCCGAAGGCTTGGAGACTCAGCAAGGAGGCATTATGCCTGCGGTGGCGGTAAAGCCATATAATGAACCCCATGGCACAACATTAACGGAGCGCAGCGACGGGGACGTCCTCGTGCGCATGGAAGACTGTCCGGAGTACTCGGACCAAGGTGCCGTAAGGGATAGCGATGAGACAGCTGGTATCTGATAACATTCAACTTGGGGCCCGGTTTTACCTGACGCCCAGTCGTGCACAGCTCCACTTGAAGTAGAGAGATAACGTTAAGTATATGTGACAGCGGGTCATAGCACTCCGAAACCCAGGGTTGCGTGCCATGGGGAGTGCCATTCAGGAGCACACCAACTGCGAGACGCTAAGGTGAAAGGAGACGGAGAGGAATATTTGTGGATGGAGGATTGTATCATGACCGGAAATTCGGATAATCCTAGCGATGATGAGAGGATGGGAAGTAAAAAGATATTAATGGAGCAGTTTTAATGTGGGGAGAATAGCGCTCACCATTCCTAACGATATATTGATGTCGATGAGGCGCTGATGCCCCAGGGGGTGGATGAGCGATGGAATGTAACGGGTCCAGAAATATATTATACATATTTGATGGTTGCCACTAACTGTCCGCCCAAGCAGAAAGCGCTCCACGGAAGGATGAAATTTAATCTCTTGGGGGTGAGGTGGCAGCGCGAGTACAAGGAAAAAAGAAAAAAAGACATATCTTCCCAAGATAAGGAGGTTTTCTGCAATATATAAGGTAAGATATTCATGTTAGTGGAGGAGAGGTGGGAGACGAAAGACAGGTCGGAGGCGCAAAGGCGCGGCTACCCTCAGGAGTATGGTCCGATGGCATAAAAATATGCATTATAACCGAGGCCTGAAGAAATCTCCCACCCAGTTCCTACCGGCCGTAAGTAAACAAGCAACTGCATCATAGATGACCTCAACCGTGACGGTGCCTGTTACCTATCAGTGCGATGTCATAGCGCAAATTGTAACCATACGGCTCGCAGCATCGCGCATTGCAGCAGATAACAAGGACAGGGAGCGAATCCCTAGAAGACAGGAGAAGAACCCGGGGGAGGTGCCCATATTCCGAGGGAGCAGAACAGCGAAGAGGAGAGAACAAGCGAGACACTATGTCCGAGCGCCAATGTTGTTGACGAGTTTTAGAGTTTGAACGGGCTGCCAAATATGGCAGGTATGGCAGGCACGTGGGTCAACCGACGGTAGCGTGATGTGTTTCGACAAATTTGGGCTTGGCTTCTTTCAGGCTGGACCGCGATAAATATTCGACATTCCTCTTCGACCGCCTCTGGACGGTCGAGCCTTTTCAAGCCCTCGCACGGGCGCACGATTAGCAGACAGACAACTTTACGACTTCTTCCTGCAGCGTCATACCGGTCTGCGCCTCTCTTTATATATGTAAGCACTGCCCTCCCCATCCCCCTTTGACAAAGCAACCCGGTCGCTGACAACTTCCAGAGTTTTCCAGCTCATCATCAGGATCATATCCCTGGCCAACCATAATACCCGCTTGGTAAAGCCCACAAGGCACATACTCGTAATTGTCTGTCTACTTCTCCTGTCTCCTCCTTATAACTCAACCCGCCCCCATCGTCGCCGTCCCCTCCTTTAGATTCCCAGAGTTGCCCTCTACTTCCACGCGGACAATACGGTCCGATTGCAAGTATAAGCTGCGCAGCTTTTAGTCATAGGCGACCATCTCCCTAATTCCCTGCCCCAGGCAAGTATCCCCCACATCAATATCCTAACTGGCGTGCTAAAAATTTTCTGCAGTCCTCTGCCACCCCCAGCGCGACAATGGCAACGATGACCATCCAGTCTCGCGGAACATTTCAGACACAGGATAACCGCTTCTCCCGAAACTCAAATATGGCTGGCTCTCCCCTCCCCCTTATTCCGCGCCGTCCTATCCGTAGTCGCAGTGCACCAATGGCGTCGACTCCTGCGCAAACAATACCCGTTCTTACTGTCCAGTGGCCTGCCGCCAATACCCAGCCCTTCCCCACCGCGGCAGACGACACCGACTCGTCCAGCTCGTCGAACCCCTCCGATGGCACCCGACCGACGATACGCACCAAGCGGGAGAGGGGAATACGGACACCCGCTCAAACTCCATCGGAGTCGTCTAGCTTGACCACGACGTCTTCATCCAGGGAGAAGGAGGAGTTGTCTTCTGTAGCATGCGTGTCTCAATCTCCACCCAGGGCCAGCAAATCTGACGAAAATACGCCCCCCTCATCCCCGCCGCGCCCCTTGATGTACTCCCCAGGCATGCTGCGCCTTAGCATCGACAGCATCAAAGCACGGAATGCTTCCTCGAGTGTGCAGGTCTATGCGGAATCATCTGCTCAGGGTATGAAGTCGGCGCCTTTGCCTTCGGAGGACAATCGCCCGCCTGTTATCCGCAAGAAGTCCGGACAGCTTGTCAAGCCTTCGTTGAAGATGTCCAATTCTACCCGGAGTGGATTAACTGTCGTCACCTTCGGCTCCGCGAGCAAGAGCGAGCCTGCGACCCCAACTGCGAGCAAGGCCGTGCACTTCGACTCGAAGCTGGAACACGTCAAGCTCTTTCTAGCGGAGCAGAAGCCAACTGCTGTGTCGCGCGATGGCAGCCCAACGGACGATACAAGTGGTACGGAGAGTGACTTCCCTTCGTTTATCTACGGTGATAAGAACGATAAGCGATCGAAGATGAAATTGGTCATGCGGATAAACAACATGCCACCAACAGTGAATCCTGACGCGGACGTCGCACTGGAGGATATTTCCCTGTCCGCAGACGGGCTGAATATCCAGGGGCGCGTACGGGTGCGGAACCTGGCCTACGCCAAGTGGGTCACCGTGCGCTTCACATTTGATTCCTGGCACACCACCAGCGACGTCACGGGGAGGTACCTCGATTCTCTGGGGTCCAATTTCGACCGCTTCACGTTCACGATAAAGCTCAACGACCTCCTTGCCCGGATCGAGGAGAAGACGCTGTTCCTGGCCGTGCGGTACTCCATCGAGGGAAGGGAGATGTGGGACAGCAACAACGGAGCCAATTACCACGCCAGTTTCTCATGGGTGAAGCCCGCGGGGAAAGCGTGCCCGCATTCGGAGGATGAGGGATCAGATGCGAGCGATGCTGCGGACTTGCGGAACAAGTTGGAGAAGGTCGTCCAGGGCGAGCAGCGAACTGGCCCTGCGTTTCTCGCACAGAACACCCGTCGGAACGCCGGCCTCGCCGACCGAGAGCCGCCTGCCTTCAGGACGAACACGTCCTTTGCGTCGCGATACGACTTCGGCGCGTCGCTGAAGAGCCCGTGGAAGCCTGTAGAGGTGTTGCCCCGGCATGCAAGGGCAGTATCCTACCCGGCCCTGACCCAGTCTTCGGTGCCCCAGTCCCACGTTCCATGGCCCCCGCAGAAGAACGCCAAGGTCCTTCCGGTTGCAAACCTGAAGACGCTCCCTATTCTCGGATCCCCGCGCGACATCGATGTCGAGCACTACTTCGCCAGCCCCCGTGTCGCCTCCGACCTTGACGACGCGCCGTTCCCCGTCCCCACGCGTGATCGCGCGGTGCGCAACCACCAGCGCGGGTACTTCGATCTCAACATCGTCAGCTCCCCCGCGACGATACGGAGGACACCGCCTGGATCTCCCGGGAAGAAGTTCGATGATTTCAGCCCGGCGAGGTGCTATTCATTCCCTCCGATTGAGCATGTGAGGGCTCCAGCTCCGTCTTCCCCGGCTGCGAGGAATACTCCGGAAGTTGTGCCTTTGGAGGTGGACCTGAGCGAGGATAGTACATTGTCGACGCCTTCGCTTGGGACGCCCAGCTCGTCGACTTCTGTCTCCCCTACCGATAACTTCATGAGTGATATGATAACTGATGCTGGTGCTGCCATGCCGCCCCTCAGTCCCAGCGCCGATTACCGCCATTTCTTGAATCGGCAAGTCGCTTTTTATCATTATTGTTGTGGATTTAAACTCATTCTTTTTTTCTTTCTTTCAGGTTCTGTTTCTTTACCGGTGCCAATACACCAGATTCACTACCCCGTACACAGTCTGCGTCAGACGTGGAGGAGTTCCTATCTGGACTCGCCCCTCGCGAGCTGCTAGACATCCCCACGACCCCAATCCGTTCTCCAAGCTTTGACGAACTCCTCACGACAAACAGTGGCTCCTCGACACCGACCAACCACACCCCCAAAGCCATGCTCAAGGTCTTCTCCCTCCCTCCGCGAACCGCTTAACAAAATCGCAATGAGCTATCACCCACTGCCTACCGCCCACCTTCAGAGCGCCACGTCAGGTAGCGCCCTGCTGTCTTTTTATCCATTCATCTTATGATTCGTCACGCATTTCATGGTCTGTAATATATTCGCTTTTTTTTCTTTCTTTCCTTCCTGGTCCCGTTTTATCACGGATGATCGCACGTAAGTACATACTATATATATATCACTTGCCGGTATTTCCAGGCAAACTAGTGGTCCTTCACCTTGTAACATCATCAATATATCCGGCTTGTATAGCCGCTCACACGTCTTCTAGCATACGTACACGTAGAGCCTTAAGTACATTTGCAAATATCATTATTTCGTTCTGGGATTATCGCGTATTGCAAACGTTCGTGTGCCAGTTAGTCGATCCTCAGCGTTTCGTTAATTTCAACGTTCGATGGTGCGTTCTGACGCGCATTCGTTATCATTTCTCAGTAATAACGTTCCTTAGAGTACATTCAGCCATTGACGTAGTACTATAGCTATTAATATCACTTGACAGTGTATATATTCAGCCAACATACGTATACCTTAATACGTACATAAGGTGGGATATAACGCAAGTGTCCATGTAAGGCAGAGTGTCTATCTCTTGAGTTCGCCAGCAAATGGACACTACAATCTAATGGATTGGATCAACTTAGCTTGATTCTGTTCTGATATATACTGAAGCTCCGACGTACTTAGTCAGGGGCATTACCTTACGAAGGTCGATGATTTCGAGACCACGACACAAACCTTCTGGTTGGATACTAAAATGAAATATCTTAAATGTAACAGGAAGGAAACCAAAGACATCCGAATAAGAGAATGGGCGACACATAATTCAGTACCGACCGCCACCACCGCCACCTCTCCTAGGGCCCCATCGTCCTGAACGATTTCCGCCCCCGCGTCCTCCCCAATCTTCATTTCCGCCCCCACTAATTCCACCGCCACCACTACTACCAACACTGCCCCCCCCACTACGGTTCCAATCTTCCCCTGTGCCGTACATATCCTGTTGTGATGGCAAGGGGCCCGGTTGTCGCGGTGCAACAGAGCTGTCGGATGCTCCGAACCCAGGTATGAAGTCGGAGTCCCCAGCACCATTCTCATATGCGCCGCCGATACTCCGACCGAACTCATCTATCCCGCCAGAAGGACCCGCGCCATTGGTGTTTCCAACACTGCCGGCGCCATCCTCTTCCTTGCCCCACCAGTTGGATCCACCCCCACCGCCGCCGCCGCCCGCACCGCCGTAGCCGAAACCAGGCACCATCGCGTCGTCCTCCTCGTCCTGGCCGCTCGTGTCGATGATGTCGGGAGGCTTCTCGCCTCCACCAGAAAATACGGAAGTCGCGTCTCCAGGTCGCTCCCGCGACCAGAAGCGCGTTGTATGATCATTCGATGCAGAGACGAGAAGGTGACCTAGGGGATGGAAGGCGAGGGACCAGACATTGGAGTCGTGTGCTTGAGAGAGGGTCGCACGTGGGGGAAGTATAGGCTGGCTGCCGAAAGGTGGATCGGGGGCAGAAAGATCCCAATGCAGAACTGCTCCTTCGGAGCCTCCGGAAACGAGAAGAGGGTGCACTGGATGCCAGGTTACGGCTATCCCAATATCGAATAAGCGAAAATGTCAGTTTATATCAGTAGATCCACGCACAGCAAACTTCTTTCTTGTGCCCTTTAAGAATGCGGAATTCTTTCATTGCCCGGATATCGAATACGCGTACGGTCTGATCTCGCGAGGCACTAGCTACAAGATTGCCGTTAGGTGACCAAGCCAACGCTTGGATGGTATTTTTGTGTTGATGTCTGGAGCAAGCATCATTTAACCAAGTTGATGAAGGAGTAACAAGTGATGAAACCGTACAATGTTGACAGACAGGTTCCTGTCCTAGGATCCCAGAATTTCATTTGATTGTCTTTACTTCCAGACACTAGCAGCCCTTTTGTTGGATGCCATTGAACACACTTCACGTCCCATCCATGGCCTACATTCGAATATTAGAATAAATTTCACTGATATTCGCCTTGCACTCACCAGTTAATACACTCTCCACTCTACTTTCAGCAAATGACCATATCCGAATACTGGAATCATCACTAGCGGTCGCAAATCGATGATCGTCAGGACTGAAACTAATTCCTCGAATGGCTTCGCGTGATGTTGACCCCTGCCATGCTGTGAGATTGTTCATATTTGGCTCGAAGTATTTGATAATGCCAGTCTTGTCTGCGGAGGCCAAATATGCTCCTGAGTGAGTGAAGGCCATTGTGCAAATAGCCGTGTCATGTGCTTGCAGAATTGTCTCGAAGTTGAACGTAAGCCCGTTCCACAAAGTAAATTCTCCACTTGTTGACCCAGTTAAGACGCGACGACCTTCGGGTGTCCACTAAATATGGTTATGTTAATGAAGCTTCATAAATGAAGTTGAACTGCCATTCACAGTGACAACATTAACTGGACATCGAATCTTGTTCGTTGAGGTATGCACGAATTTGGTGCATAGTGAGGTGGAAGCATTGTCAGGATAGGCTTTTGTCGGCAGCAGCTAAACAAAATAGATTTAACTCTAAAAACAATTATTTGCATAGACTATTCTCGTACGTCAATAATATAAGGCGGACTTGGGCGAATGTGCGGCACATATGATGAATTAGGTCGTAGTTTTCTCAGCTAGTGCACATAGATGTTAGAATAAAACATAAAATAGGAGTTGGTAAACACGCGCACCAATGCCCAACGACCCATACCCCCATTATAATCGACCGTCCGCCGTGGTCTCGTCTTCTTCAAGATCTTCCCGTCCAACATCTGTCGAGCATTCGCCAGTTCTTGTTCTTGTACTTTCCCATCATCCTGTGGTGGAGGTTGTGGTTCCGTTAGATATTTGCTTGGTTTCCATTCTAAATGCGAGGTAGCTGGGGAACTTGCGACAGCCCTCGAAGGAAGGAGAACAGGTAGGTCGGATGGCGCCGTTGTCATATTTTGACTTTGGACGACACGCGAAGGAGCTGCGCAAGTTTCAGTGACTTACAAGTCCTGAATTGTGTTATTGACGCTTGCACTACAATAGGCTATAGCGTTCACAGCTCTTGCTCGTAAGTAACGCGAATCGGCGATGACCTGGACTTGAGTTCACCGGATTATTCTGCGAGGACTTTATTTGTTCTTGTCTGTAGTAACAGTCATTGCCGAATAATACAAACAAAGCTCAACAAGAACTAGTTCACCAACTTGAATTCAACCGCGAAATTTACGCGCCCCTTCTTTCCTCTTCTTTCTTGAGCGAATTGGACTCAGCTTCAACCTTTCACTTCTAACATTACGGAATCTACTATAAATATTACTTCTACTTTATTTCAACTCAGACCTCTTGTGTAGGACTTAATTTCTATTAAAGCTCTCCCAACAGTGCCCCCAGTCGAGTGGTGGTATTCACTGAGCATTGGAACAGGATACACGCTAGATCAGGCCAATATTATTCACCTTCTCTTCGACAGGATGCGATTACATCGGACCCTACATGCCGAACAGATATTAGCTATCGAATTCCCAGAGGCAAACGGCGCCTTCCAGAGGTACAGTCTAATTTGTGTACATAATACAGCCTGTCTCTTGTCCTATTTTGTACTGAACACATATTCATTTTATTGATAAAACGCATAATCCAGATACATATAACGAATCTCAAAAGAGATTATACTTCCCTTTGGCAATGTGCACGTCCTATTTCCTTCTTTCTTCAGTATGGGCCACATCTTTCAATTCTATTATGCCTTTCAACCTGCTTATGACGGATATCTTCTAGGCCCATCGGCACCGAAACTTGATGGCCGTTCTAAGAAAGTTTTGACTGAATAGGTCCTCCCAGGCTGAGGCTGACCAGTTGGCCCTAATGGAAGGTTTGAGCATCAAGTCACAGTGAACGATGTAATCTCATTTTATATTTCCTAGAACTGTGGATTTTCTCTAGAACAATCAGATGCCGTCTACGGAGGTCTACGATCTGTCTGGGTCAGATTCTAGCGCTCCCGAAATTTGAAGGCTGTGTTCTCGAGTCACATGTCACGTGAATGCATTCAACGCGACTAGGATGATGATCGCGCTAATTTTACCTTGATCGCAAACCATCATCCTTTCGAGTCAGTGAGAATTTCTTTTCTCTCCACGGCAGGTCATTCCCCAGCATCCGTTTGTTCTTCTATACAGATTGGCTGTGCATCCTTCGACTCTTGTGCTCCTTTGTCTCTCATGCCTCGCGACTTTGCCTCTAATCATGCTGAATCTATTCGGACATGTCTGTCAGACATCTGGCCTCGGCATGGCGCGAACAGAAACTTTCGACCGGCATTGAATCTTGAGAAGCTAACTAGACTAGTACTTCTATCGACCGATCATGAGTTATCGGAACCCTCGAAGTCGACGAATGGCAAGAAGCGCAGCGCTACGCCTACTCATCCGAGTCAGCATACGCGCAAGCGCGCGAAGGCTGCCTCCAATCGCAGTAAACGTGGTCAAACGGCTGAAGTTATAGATGTGGACGTGGAGGACGATGTAATGGATGGGCAGACGCGACAATACCCGCTTCTTCAGGGTGCATTCAACGACGATGCGGAGCTGGCGAAGAACGTCGAACATGTCTTAGTTCTACGACACGTACTCGAAATTCAGTACACAGATGCAGCAACTGGAGATAAGCATTACGCTGAGATATCCTCGAGACTAGAAGCAGAGATGGAGAGTTTCAAGGAGGTGCTCGACATGCTGGGTAGATCTGACTCGCTATCCGCCCCCAAAACTGTTGATCTCGGTGATGTTCGATTTTCGTTGTACGAGGAACGTCTGGTCGTCATTTCGGATGTTCTCAGAGGCCATACAGGGAAGTATGAATGGATATCACTCGTCCCCTCCCTTACAGAAGACATCGACCATGATGCGTTGGGCTTTTCGTCATCGATCTCAAAGGACTGGCTAGTTGCATGTCATGTTCTCCAGTCAATGGGCAAGGCGAGCATTGATGCAAAACTTAAGCTGGTGATACTTCCCTCCCAATTCTACGATCCAAGTGCCTTAGAACTTCCATTCCGTCTCCAACTAGAGCTTAACATCTCTCTCATAACTCCAACTATCTATGAACCACTGCCGCTGAAAGAAACCAAAAAGAAGACGTTTGAGGCAGAGGATGTACAGAGACGTGCTCTCCACCACATATATGGATATGATGCACTCTCCTCTGCTTCCTTCCATGGAGCTACGAATATTTCATTTTTCTATTCTGTGCTCTATCCGGCTCCTTCTCTTCCTTCACTCACAGCTCATGAAGCAATGCAGCCCGACGATCTTCTCCCCAATCTTCTCCCTTTCCAGCGCCGTAGCGTTGGCTGGCTACTCGATAGAGAAGGTAAGACGGTAACATCTGAAGGTGAGATCGTTGCTACGCCCGCGTCAACTGAGTTCTCCTTCTGGGACAAGATCGAGGAAGGTAATTATACCTGGTACCTCAATCGTCTCAGCGGAGCCCTCCTACCTCACATGCCTTCTAGCCCAAACGCTCTTGGGGGCATTCTGGCGGAAGAGCCTGGTCTTGGGAAGACGTTGGAAACCATTGCTTTGATTATGTTAAACCCTCCGCCTCCTGAAATGAATCCTGAATTAAAACGCTGGGATCCAGAGGCGCGTTTGGATGTAAAAGCTATTAAGGTAAGTTACTAAGAGAACCATCATATAGCCAACAAGTGCTAAAATCTCATTTGTAGACCAGTTTGATCGTAACTCCTCCCGCTCTGGCTTCTCAGTGGCGAGATGAATTGGCAGTGCATGCGCCGTCACTGAAAGTTCTAATCTATGATGGATGGTCCAAAGTCCGAGTTCCTATCAACCAAAGCCAGCTCGAGGAGGACCGACTTGCCGAATTGAAGATGGAAGTAGATAAACTTAAAGATAAAAAGAGCTCTCGCAAACGGAAAGGAAAGAAGATGGAAGATGACCGTATGGATGTCGACGACGACCTTATGACGGGAGAAAATGGCGAGACTTTGGACTGGTGCTCTTACGTACATCAATTTGATGTTGTGATCACCACATATCAAGTCCTTCGGTCCGATTTCAATGTTGCTCGGGCCGCTCCCATTCGTCCTCGCAGGGAAGATGTTGTCTATAGCAGTGTAGAGCGACCACGGAGTCCTCTTGTGATGGTCGAATGGAATAGAGTCATCATGGACGAGGTCCAGATGGTGGGTGGCGGGAAAACCGAGTTCGTTTCTTCGTTTTCTATTCTGTTCCTTCGCTGACTTTCCGACATCCAGGGATATGGTGTCGCTCATTCCGCGACGTTCGTCTCTGGCTGTTTCTGGGACGCCTGCTCGTGCACAAGTGTCTGATCTGATGCATGTTCTGAGGTATGATATCTGCGGTAGTTGTAAATTCTCAATGCGCGTGTTCATCATCCCCGCTCCAGATTCCTACGGGTTGACGGCATCATAGGCTCAGCACGCCTCTGGCAAAGGCTTTTACTGCCTGGATTTGCGACCGAATTCGCTGGATTCTTCCGGAAATATGCCATTAGGTATGCCACGAATTCAGTACTTCGAAGTATCACTAAAATTAACGCCCCATAGAACTATGAAAGAAACTGTGAAAAATGAATTAACTATTCCCCCACAATCACGCTTCTTGGTTCCCATCGAACTTGGCAAGGTCGAGCGACATGTATGCCAGGTGTGCTATTGAGTAATTAATGATACCGGCTGAAGGAACGTATAGGTTTATGATCGAACCCTGGAAGCTATACTTCTGGAGCTAGGTCTGGACGCTCGGGGTGTCGCAGCTTCTGAGGGCTGGGAAGTTGATGGTGCCCTTTTGAGATCTTCTCTTCGGCGACTTCGTGGAATGTGTACCCACCCTCAAGTATGTGCTCATATAGTAACTGACATATTGCCATTTCTTAGTGCCTTTGTTTGCAGGTTGGGCAACTACAACGGAAAGGCGATAACCTCTACAAACCCGGAGCTTTGAAGACTATTGAGGCTGTTCTTCAGGTATGTGTGTTGCAATGTCAATGAAGCTGGTCATGACGTGGTTTCAGTCGATAAGAGACCAAAACTGGCGAAATATAATGGAAGACTGGAAGTTGATGGTGTGTCTTCTCCTTGCAAACACCTATATTCTATGCCAACTCCAGACAAAGATCCAAAACCTTGTCCGTTATGCACAGCTTCAACAACACGAAACCGGAAACAAGCGATATCAGCAGGCTCTGGAAACGCTACTTCTGGCTGAAAAGGAAGCCATAGGCCACATTCAAGAGATTTATAACTCTCTGGCCGCGCATGATGCTGAAGGTGAAATTATGAGAAAGGAAACCGCTGCACTCAGAGAAACACGTACGTTCGACTCTGGTGATCCCGATGAGACTTCTCGGGAGAAAGACAGAGGCAATAAAGGCAAAGCCCGCCAAATGTCTGAAGAACTCCAAGACACCAAAGAGAATTCTGCAGAAAATGATCTGCCGCGTACTCCAGCTGGAGAGGAGCATAGAGTGAAACGACGCGCTTTGCAGCAGCGACTGCGAGAAGGGCGCCTTCTCCTTCATAGGGTGAAATTCTTGCAAGGTGACGTGTATCACGTTCTAGGTGGTTCCTCTTCTGCATCGGAAGACAGTGCATATACAGCAGCTGAGACAATTAGGCGCGAGCTTCTTTCAGGCAAGCTAGGTTTTCAGGATATTATAATCTTTTCTGACTGCTTTAATTAGTTGCCGAAGATGATGCAACTCGAGCTATGGGACATCTAGAAGATAACGCAACTAGTAAACGATTTATCAAGGACGACCTGCTCATCGATGTCCCGTTGCTTGGGCAGGGAGGTATACGATCAGCTGATCTCGTTTGTTTTTCCCTTGCTTAATGATCGTGTCAGTTGGACTAACTTATTTTTGTCTCAGATGCAAGAGGTCAATGAAGTCATTGAGAACGTTTTGAACGCTCAGACAGCCCTACTTTGGGAGTGGAGGACACGGATCACAGAACTGCTTACGCAGAAGCTGAATCCAGGCGAAGAAGAAGCAGATGGCCAAGAATATCAAAGGACACTGGATAATCAAGGAGAAGCTGAAACCCTTATGCAAGCCTATGCAGCGCTATTGGCAGACCGTCGCGAAGCACTTGTGAATGAGAGGACTCTCCTTGCTGCGCACGACGTTAGAGAGAAGAAACTACGCCATACGAAGGCGGCTATCAGGGCAGCCAACGCTATAGGGGATAGTCAATTGGCAGTTCATGAGGATGTGGAACTTCAGCCGGAGCACGAGGTTATGCACCAGGAGCTCTCAACTCTGCGCAAAAGTATACTGAAACGGCTGGGGGCAAGAGCAATCAAAAGCGTAAGTCACTCGCAGGTTCTTTCATACTGCTTACTTGATCTGCACTGTTCCTTTTAGATACTTATTGACTTAAATATCGCGGGAGCGAAAATCATCAAGGACACGGATCCAGAGAAAGTGCTAATAGAAGATGCCGTTTCGGAAATTCGCAAACTTATTACCAAGCAAGGTGAGCTCCAAAGCAGCGCCCGAATTCTGGAAGCTTTTCTCTATAACTTTTGGTGACAGGTGCATTGCATGACAAATTGGACGCGGATATGGCACTCATCCGGAAAGCATTCAACGAAAGAATCCTCTATTTCCGTCAGTTGCAGGAAATATCCGACTCCGTCATGGAAGTTCAATACGAGGGCGACGTCGCCGATGCACTAACAGAATGTTTACAAGAGCGAAGTGGACTGGACACAAAAATCAAGACCAGCCGTGCACGGCTCCGTTACTTGGATCATCTTACGCAAGCGAGAGACGATGGTACTATGGACGAGGATGAAGAATGTTGTATTCTTTGTCGTTGTGAATTTTCTCGGGGATTCATTACACAATGGTAGGTATGTTATGAAAACCTTCGACAAGGAACTCACGTATCAACTTGTGTGCTAGTGCTCATGTCTTTTGTGAGGTAAGTAGTTCCCCCTTGACATGAAGATTATCCCGCTTATTAAATGCACGCAGGGGTGCATGAAAGCTTGGCTACTACGCAGGGAAGGAAAAACTTGCCCAGTTTGCAGGTAGGTATTTCTTATGTTCCGCCCATGGAACTCTTGTATTGAATATCTGGTCAGAGTTCCTATCAATCCCGATACTATCCAGCGGTTTGCTGTGAATGTGGGTAGTTCGCAACTGGAACCACCTCCCCGGCCAATCGATGGTGAACCTGCACCAAGATCATTAAGACATATCACATATAATAAGATTGGTAACTACTCTATGAGAATCAACGCAGAAGTGAATCACACCTTACCGGACATTTTCTCCCAGATCCAGCAATATTCGACGAGATCCAGATAATGGAATCCTTTGGCGATTTTGGAAGTAAAATACAGACACTAATCCGCCATCTTCTCTATCTTCAACTTACTGATCCTGGCGCGAAGAGCATAGTTTTCTCGGCATGGGCCGACTCTCTACACAGTATGTATTGCGCGCTTTATTTTGTATCCTCTATTTCATATCTCTTTCTAGTCGTAGAATGGGCTCTTCAGAGAAACAGTGGGTAGTATTCCAAATTCTGTCTTGTGCCAGGTTTTGACGCCATCAATCACCTTAGACATTCCTTGCCTGCGTATTGACCAACACTCCAAAGGAGAGGGCGCAGCAAAAAGATTTAGGGCTGATCCGAGCATACTTGTTCTTCTTTTGCACGGGTACGTCGCGCTAGTATGGCCACTGTTAGATCTTTCGCTGAGTTTCCTGCAGAGAGCGAGAGAACGCTGGCTTAAACGTTATATGTGCATCCAGAGTATTCCTGCTGGAAAGCGTTGTTCACCATAGTTTCGAAATTCAGGGTAATTTCTGGCTACGGCGTAAAAATTACATCTTCCACTTACTTTTATTCAATTAGCCATCGCTCGCATTGACAGGATGGGACAAACAAGGCATACAGAAGGTCCGTAATAGACGAAAAATAGCTTCATTCGATGTATTCATTTAATCCTCCCAGTCTATTGCTACTATGCTGAAGGTATTACTGCACCTGCCTGGGCGCATACCGACGCTAACTCATCAGTCATCTCCAGACACCGTAGAGCGGAATATCCTAGATCTGGCAACGCGCCAAGGCCTATCGCTATACACTAAGGATAGGTCAGAGGGTACTCTCAACGTATCTTCATTTGCAGCCGATAATGACAAGATGGTTGATTCACCCATGAAGAAGGTCCAGAAGGGCGATTTCATTTTCAAGTTAGTGGCACATCCAGGCTTATTACGCGGGCACTCAATTGACTTTCACGATTCCAGAATTGAAGACATGCTTGCAATTCTCTTTCCTCATATGTTCGAAGACCTTGATTACCTCCTCCCTTCAGAAACTACCAATCAACAGGATGCGGTAGAGACGGTTTACGCTGATGCCACCGCCTTCAGCCAAGAATTTCCCGTTCGAGGTAGTATGGCAACTAATGCCGTCGCTGGTCCGTCAAGACTTCGATAATCATCACTTTGGATCATACTAGAAGTCGTGACCACCTCGAACGTCACGGAAGTTGACAGTACTTTTTTGTATTCTGTATAACCATTCTATCATCGGTGGACATATACTAGAGGGACATCGTTTCAAGTACATATATAACATAGTATCACGAGTCGAGATGTATAACGATGCATGGAATTAATCAGTATAATGTAGTTGTACTCGCAACATTTGATTCGTCGAGCTGCGCTGGGTATTTTCGCATAGCAATGTCATTCTTTTCCTTCTCCTGACGAGATTTTTAGCCAGTGCCTCTGATATATTTGTGTGAAATTACCTTCACCCGCTGATGCCGTTACCCTCGTTTTTGATGCCAGTTCACTGGTCAGAAGTTTTCTAAGGCCTATAGCTTTTTCTGCAACATACACGCTGTTAAATAACAGTATTGTAAGATTTCCTGCCAGCATTAAGAGAGCCACTTACCAGCAGCTCTGTTGCGAACTCTGGTAGTGGGAGACTCGGGCTCTTCGAGGCCAGCATTTCAGTAGTGCACATATACTTTGACGGTGATTCGATTGCTGTCATTGATTTGTTGCTCTGATATTAGATGAAATTTTAAGAAGCATTGTTGAATCACATACTAAACCATTCTAACCTGCCGTCTCTTCCCATGACTCGGAGCTAAAGAGCCCATAGCAGCGATAAGTGAGCCTACATCGAGCGAAAGAAGATCCTTCTTTCCTGGAGTCAGTTTCGAACTTGTAGATGGTGGCGGGCTCGGGGATAGCGAAGATAGGTCGGAAAGGCTTATATCTGCCAGAAAAACAGGACAAGTGACATTGCAGAAGGATAACAGACCATCTTGCTCAACTTTGATCATGCCTCGGCTTAGAGGAACTGACACATTAGATGATCTTCTGGGGCGTCCATTTCGTGGTCAGGTTACTCTTTCCTTGAATGCTTAAGAATATAAACTGGAGATCTGAAATTGAATTGGAGGGTGACCCAAGGAGGGAGGCCAGCTTTTGCATCGTCAATCATTCTTCCTCCTGATCCTGCTCGACGAACTTCGAGCCTCACAGCGCCAAGGGAACAGGTATCATTGTCTAGTACAGTTATGAAATGGGAACAAGGTATTTGTATTACAGGCAAAATTACTGCTGAAACTTACCAAGTGGTTCATCTAGTGTCTTGAGAAATGCACTTGAGGTAAATTACTTTATAAGGTGAATTTTTGAGGTAGCTTTCTGTGTTCTGTACTGCATTTTGTTCATTCTGTGATTGTTTTCAGTCTTCTAGCAGAGCTCGTTCTGTTGAAGAGGTTTCGCGACCAGTATCTCGCAGTAGGCATTGATAAATGGCAGCCCCTGGCGTATTTCCCGACGGGCTGAATAATTCTGCAGGAATCACACATATATCAGATGACAAACTCCCCATCTATATAACATAAGAAATTTAGTTAGGCGAGCAGCTTACAGTTTTGGGATCAATTCAATTATGGTGCTGACGATCCCCGTCTCAATGTCTACCGTTGTGCCTTGAATTGG
This sequence comes from Nidularia pulvinata, assembly GCA_036937195.1. Lineage (NCBI taxonomy): Eukaryota > Fungi > Basidiomycota > Agaricomycetes > Agaricales > Nidulariaceae > Nidularia > Nidularia pulvinata. The sequence continues at coordinate 21,026 of JASFDH010000411.1, forward strand.
TAGTTTGCCTGTCGTTGAGTCCATAAATACTCCTAGTCCGTGACTGATTAAGAGCTCGCTTGAGGGTATTCGAGGTGGAAGTAACCCTTGCAGACATGTAAGACGGTAGTTGGCCTGAAAGTCATCGAGATCTATAATCTCTTAATAACTTTTGAGTTTAAACCTAGAGTGGCGTACCGCCGCAGCGCCACCTACAGCAGAAAGGGAAAGAAAGTACGTAGCCGAATCGGGCTAACGAGCATCGGTATTCGAAGCCTCCGGGATTGTTCGTCAAGTCCTCGATGTGCTATGAGTTCGCCAACTTGACCTTTCTGTTAAGAATCCTATTCCATATAGTCGCAAGCGGAATAAAATTCCAAGAGTCGATTAGAAGCAACATACATTAGCTCTCAAGGAATGTTTAAAAAATTGCGACTTGGTAGCCACGCGCGGTCAAATTAAATATTTTAGTCATCATCCAAGTCGAGCAATTGCTGCATGACATCATTTCCTTCGACGTTGTCTGTTCAACAAGTTAGCTTACTGCAGCATAATAATGTATAATGCTGGCTTCGAGCTTTTGCGAAAGGATTTTCTCGCAGCGCTTTGCGAAAGGGCCGTCTTGAGGCGCTTTCGTCAGCTCTCTTCCTCTTTGAGCCGTTTCTGCAGAAGATCAGTGCCTGAAGTCCGTAAAATTGATGCTGTGTCTTGCCACTAGATCAGCTACGTCAGGATTGCTGGACTCCCTAAGATTGTTTGCTTTACGACTTGATTTTGTAGCAGTGGAGCATGTTCAGCGTGAGTGTGAAGTGGAATAATATTAACGCTGATTCATTGGATGATTATGAGATTCTAAACCTACTTTCTTTGAGGTACGGAAGTTTTTTTTTTGAAGGAGATAGTCTCGAAGAAACAGATGAGGAGACAGGAGATCGACGGCATCTAAGCGATCTTACTGATGAGGGAGCTGCAGAAGATGACGACGGAAGGTTATCTGCATAGGTACAACACAAGTAAGGACGAGGACAGACGATGAATGTGTGGGTAGTTATACATACTATTGTCGTTGTCGTTACAAGATGCGTTGGGCCGTAAACTGCGTTCCGGGGCTCTTCCTCGTGAATGACTTGGTGTCCCCGGTGCGTGCACACTGGAGTCCATGAAATTGAATTGCAAAATAATTCATGAGGGTTTATTTTCTGTTGCATCATCAATGATGTCAATATCAACGACGCAGCTGATCTCTCCTAGGTTTTCCAGATCTTCAACTTCCTTTGGAATGATCTTACCCTTTGCTCGTCGAATCTCCAGGCAGATAGAGCCTAGATTTCCCGTTCCATGGGACAAGTTCGTCATACAGAACCTTTGAAACAAAAAGAGTTATAATTTATTACCTTCTTTCCCAGTAATCTAGAGAAAACCCTTTTGCTTAAACGGCATCTCCAAGTGGCCCTTAGGTGTGCACGACTATGCACGGCTCTTAATCTTGTCCATGAAGCGGTGGACGACACGGCCACGTCCAGCCTTATTGTGTGTATACGATAGGTAAGCCTGACATTAGGTAGATAAGGCTGGTGAACCTAGGGTGCTCCGCCATCGTAGTGTGTATAAATGAAATACAGTGGTTACCAAGTACCAAGTGTCTAGTACAGCGAACCACATACCGCTATCGGTTTGATGCTGACCATGGCTGTGATTTTGGAGATATCGGGCTTCACTGAGGGATGAAGGTAAGTAATCATTTTATCTTTGGGTGTCTCTAGCCATGCGCCGATACCTTTGTGGGACAACACAACGGCGTCATTGGTATTTTGCATGGTATGATAAGAAAAAATTGGCGATATGAGGCCACCGTTAGTAATTATACTTAAATTCGGGATAGGAGCAATGCTCTTGTGGTTTGCCCGTCAAACGAGACGTCTTCCAAGGTGTAGAAGAAGTTAGAGGCAGGTCGGTGCTGTAGCGCCGGTAAATTGTCGTGATCGGTTCAAAGTTGAAGAAGCGCGCCGCATTCGGCTTGAACGACAATGCAGCAAACATGGACAAACATCTCCTTCACCAGCACACATCATCGAAATATCCGCTCATTCAACTTGCAACTGAACTCTTCATATACCATTCTACTTATTTCCTACGTTGTTAGCTGGTTCGCATGGCGGACGAATACCCTAGTCTGTTCCGTATGTGTATATTTCAATTTTTACTTCATATCGCTAATGGAATTCTGGGAGCAGGCTCGGAACAGATGAGCTTGGTGCAGCTCTTCGTACCCACAGAAGTAGCCCATGACGCTGTTGCAGAGCTTGGCGAATTGGGTAATGTACAATTCAAAGACGTGCGCACCTATCTTGTCCTCGTATTCACGGCTCGTAATGTTGACGTGTACCGCAGTTAAACCCCAGCGTCAACCCCTTCCAACGCTCGTTTGTCGGAGAAATTCGACGTGTCGACGAAATGGCTCGTCGAGTTCGCTTCTTCTCGACGCAGATTCAGAAGGAGAAAGATGTCGTTCCTATTCGACCCTTGTACGACTCAGCCCCGCTCATCACTGTCGGACCGCGGGCTGCGCAGACCATGGACGAGCTGGACACGACTCTCGCAGAGCATGAACAGAGGCTCACGAAGATGAATGATAGCTATCAGACGTTGAGCGAGAGGACGAAGGAGCTGGTGGAAGCGAGATACGTGTTGAGGGAGACGGCTCAGTTTTTCGAGAAGGTGCGATGTTTTCGCTCCTTTGGCTGGTGATGATGCTGACTGCGCTTTCCAGGCCCAAGTACAACATTCGGATATTAGGTCTTCCTTCGACGAGAGCTCTGCACCTCTTCTGCAGCATGATGACCGCGAGAGCGCATTCGCGCCCTCCAGCGCGCAATTTGACCTTGAGCATGTCTTCACCCCTTCGTCTCACCAGCGCCCCTACTAACTTATCTATCCCAGATTCGTCGCCGGCACCATCGAGCGCTCACGCGTCCCCACCTTTGAGCGTGTCCTCTGGCGCGTCCTCCGCGGCAACCTCTACATGAACCACACAGACATCACGGAGCCCTTCGTCGACCCCGCGACCGGCACCGAAACGCGGAAGAATGTCTTCATCATCTTCGCCCACGGCGACGCGCTCCTCGCCAAGATCCGCAAGGTCGCGGAATCCATGGGTGCCACGCTCTACCCCATCGACGCGAATGCGGACAAGCGCTCCGAGTCCCTGCGCGAGGTCACTCTGCGCCTCGAGGATTTGCAGACGGTGCTTTACAATACCGGGCTGAACCGCCGTGCGGAGCTCGTGAAGATCGGGGAGAGCCTGAGGAGCTGGCAGGATGTGGTGCAGAAGGAGAAGATGATCTATGAGACGCTGAATTTGTTTAATTATGATGTGAGAAGGAAGACACTGATTGCTGAGGGGTGGGCACCGACGAGGGATATTACGACAATCCAACTGGCGTTAAGGCACGCGACTGTAAGTGGTCTTGATTTATTTGGTTTAATTTTCTTTTACTGTGCTCACACGATATTTGCAGGAGGAATCCGGCACCAGTGTTCCCCCCATCCTGCACGAGCTGCGCACTAACAAGACCCCACCGACCTTCCACCGCACGAATAAGTTCACAGAGGGTTTCCAGACTATCATGGACAGTTACGGTATCGCTGGGTATCAAGAGGTCAACCCCGGTCTCTTCGCAGTTATCACCTTCCCCTTCTTATTTGCCGTCATGTTCGGTGATATCGGACACGGGACGATCATCTTTGT
>JASFDH010000412.1:0-24731 GCA_036937195.1 Nidularia pulvinata
AGTCAATGGAAGGTAAAGGAAGTGATTGAATTCCAAGTGGCAAGTTCAGAAATTAAATTGTACTTGTATCTGTTCTCTTTTGTATGACTGTCAACTTCTTTGTATGCAAATGAATACAATTATTTATTCTATGATCATTGTCTATTTAATATAAGGGAAATACGATGTTATTTTGTACACTACTATAGCTGTATACATGTAAGTATTATATAGTAGCTACATTATTGTAAGGGGCAATTATTCAATATTAGAGTACAATTTTGGACCCAAAATTCAGCTAACAGCATCTGACAGCACTAATCAGCACAGATTGACATGGGTGTGCTCCATTACCTGTGGATTTATCCATACCTGTCCACAATTTCAGGGTCATGCACAGTTGACACCCAGGTGTGACCTGGGTGTATCCATGCTAGTCCCTAGCTCAGGTCTTATAGGAGCATAACTTGGGCAGAACAAAGACACCAAGGAGGGGCAATAGAGTTGTCCTCCTTGGCAAGCTTTTGCTCAGTCCTGTAGGCATCAGCTTTGCTGTGAAAGTATGGGGGGGGCAGGGAATGGGAGCTTACCTCATTGATTTCATTGCTGTAGGAGCATTTGCATCCTTGACAGCCTGTACAATAGCAGTTTTCCTGTGTAAAGTATACAGTAAAAGTAATTAGTTGATGAAATTAAAAAGTGAGCAGTTTTATGTACCTGGTTCCTTTCCCTGTTTACTTTTCCTTTCACCTTCCCTTCTTATTCACCTTCTTGCCTTTCTTCTGCTCCCCTTGGATAGTTGAGCACTGCTGTCTGCTGCAGAATCCATGTGTTTGTGGCAGCTTGATGTACAAAATGGATTGGTATTGGATACAGCAGTGGTACAAGACCTGCAGGTAGTAATTGGCAGTACTGGGCATTGGTAATAGAATTGGATGGTGGTAGTGTGCAGAAGAGTAGAACTGAAGTAAATGAATCAATGATTCATCAGCACATGAACATGGTTGATGCTTGGTGATGTGTGTATGCATTGTTTGGCACTTCATGAGATGAGATGAGATATATTTAATTTGATGTACAAATATAATGATGCTGCTTTGGTGGAGTGGTTAAATTGTGTTTATCCTTATCATGATACTTTACATAACATTATGGGTTCAATTCTTGCCCATTGCATTTTTTTAATTGAAGCAATAGTAGCTATGCATTCAAGTATATAAATAGGACTCTGCTCAGACTCTGAATAGATCCTGAGTACAATAAATCTGAGGACTCTGCACAGATGTCTGTGGTTCACACAGAGTCTGCATGGAGTCTGCTTGGATCCATGTCTCAATTTGTATACAGAATACTAATATTACTGGTTGACCTGGTCTGTACAGAATACCCAGAGGAGTGTAAAGATCTCTCAAGTTGGAGCCAAAAAAAAGGTCCAAAGCTATAGCTCAAGGTACTTGGAATCAACAAAAGCTGGCTTTTCTAGGAAGCTGAGCTGTGAGGAGCCTGCTGAAAGAAGGGCAGCTTGGCTCTGCTAATTTACAGCTCAGCTCACATAGTTAGCTACCATGAGCTGAGCAGCAGCAACACTATTGCTATCATACAAGTTAATATAGTTACTCAGAACTTCATCACTGACATTCAACCATTGAGCTGAGCAGATACAAAACACAAAAAATGTTGTACTGGAGTGTAGTAAAAATTGAGAGGCATGATGAGATTTGCAGGGTGGGACAATATATTTAATCAAGATCTAGGTTATAAAAAAATCTGATATATATCCACCCAAAACACTCTACTTCCTATAATAAATCCAAGGGATGGTTGAGGAATTTCTGACCATATATCAAGCTATTAAGTTGATTACTCACTCAAGATGTTCTGATGCGTTGACCACTATGGTCGAGAGCTGGATAGAATGAGCACCAGAACTCGAATAAGTAAGAGAATTAAGATATTTCCTGGAATTTAGAGATGCATATAGCGAATTGGAGTAACCTGCCAGATATTTAGATTGTATATGAGCCAGAAATTCAGCAACTTGGAAATACATTTTCCAATGGTAAGGTCTATGATGAGTATCCAAAAGTTGGCCAATGAGACTGCGAACTGAATAGATTTTTTTAGCGAACCATATACGTAATTATGGATGCGAGGATGCATAGAATAAGTACACACAAGAGATATTTCTGCCACTGCAATGATCCTATAAAGAAATATTGACCTCGACAGTCCAAAGTCGCAGATGACGGGACGCACGATGTGAGAATGCATCGGTTCACTGAAAAAACGATTAGTTTAACAATGACGTTGTCCGTCCTAAATACAGAGTAATTATTATTTTCTACACGGTTAAATAGAAAAAACATGCCTTTTAACTCCGGTATGGCTTCCACGAAGCAAAACGCACAAAGAAACTGCAATAGATATGTCTGAAATGACCGAAAAAATAGAGAACCAGAGAGCAGAATCCAGCTAACGGATATCAGCATCTCGACATCTTATAGCAAAGTAAGAAGCATACTGTTAATTTGACTCCGCCAAGTATTATTGGATCTTTAAAGCTAACAGGTAAGGCAAAAATCAGTATCATCAAACACAGAGAAAAGCGATAATTGATCCTCACAATGCAATGGAAACAGCTGAGAAGAAATATTATTATCAGAAAAGTTCTGATTGTATCAGTAAAGAGATACCTAGTGCAAACCCTGATATTACGTTATTGTCAGAGGAGAACATAATCAAAATATGCACACTCACCAAAATGGGCTAATATTATGAGGCCCTTAAAATAGAAGACGATGTTTAACATTGGATGTCATCAAGGCGCTGCAGCCTCTTACAATTATGGGCACAAGATACATCTTTACTTTCCGGTTGTTGCACACTATCAAAAGCTTCGTATTGTATTTGCGTGATAGAAGACAGTAAGATCGGCTCACCATAGAATATCTGCCTAAGGAAAAAGCTGTGGCGGTCGAATAAATGTACGAAGACGAGAGAGGACCATGCAAGGTGCACCTTTGAACAACTAGCGCAATCAATGACTGTCCAAGAAAGTCATTTGAGTCATAGGATCCATATAGATTGAAGATGAAGACATACATTGGCTAAGAATCCTCCCTAAATGGATATCATTTTTGTCAATGATCAGATCGTACATGGGGAGGGAGGAATTTACAGCGTTAGACCTGCAAAAAATATTTCATCTCTATCAGAAGCACTTTTCTATTCTGAACCTGTCACTTACCATTCATGAGTTAGTCCGGATTGGACTCGCGAGCTTTTTAATCCAAGGATCTGCTCAAGCTTTAAAGACAAAGAAGAGAATGATGTGAAGATGATCTAACCAGCAGAAAGTACATGTACCGGATGGCTATACAGGCAATATAGTGAGTTGCACATTCAGAACCAAGGCTGAATACCTTACTAAAAAATGTCTGAATAACATCTAGTAGCCTATAAGAATGTTCAAAAAGACATCTATTCTGGAAAGGGAACACGAACCAGACTACAGCCACCTATAATCCAGGATACTTAGAACCAAACAACAGAATGAGAAATTAATTCAAACACACGAAAAGCTTCATTGAAAGATTGTCTCTAGAGTATGTTCTGCAGTAAAAGGCGGTCTTAATATGAGAGTGTAAAAAATTAATCGCACTATTATGATCACTTGTAGGGAACACACCTGCCCACAACTTATGCCAAATAATCTAGGAAACGGCACGTCGAAATTCAGAGTCGCTGCCTATAAGCAACCTGAGGTACCCACGCGAAATTAAGCGTTCCAGTGACGAATAGAAGTACTGTCTATAGTTGAGCCATGATATCCCTGGGAGTGGTAACGAAACTCACAGTTAGGGGGATTTCCGTGCGGGTCTATTGTCAGTGCCATTTCGAAAGAAGGCAAAGATGAGAGGAAGAGGGGCGTGAGATCTTAGAAGCACTAGTTAATAACAATAGTTCTGGGACATTCGTGTGCACGGTGCACCCTGGGAATGGTGAGCAACTTACCGCGTGGCTTGAAACATAATCTAAGTTGAAAGATCATGGAGGGCTATGTTGATACGGCATTGGGCTAAAATAGAACACTGAGTAATGATTCTATAGCAGGCAAAGTCCTATCAAGAAAGCGAAAGTTTTGAAGAACAAAGACATTTTTTTATACAGGTACTCCCGACGCCACTGGTCTTTGTGGAGGAAACCACAGAAAGTGGAATAGCTGAGGCAGTATTAATAGGCGGCAAGAAGGTTCTGCAAAGCGTTCTGTTGATTTCGAAACTATGAGTTCGATAGCTACAATAATGGAGTGCCATTAGGATGGTTCAAAGTTGGCCGCATGCTGCATTCGTATTTCGCATACGTGCATCTGATGGCTTTACATTGCCGTTTGCACAACCATTTTGCGAAAATTGCCAAAATCATGTTTGTAATTGTATGTTCTGTTATGGACCCTGTCAGATTCTCATGCCTCAGGTCCCAGATCTGCTGAGTTGCTGCCGAGCGCATCGGGAATTTTAAAAATATCTCATATCTAACCATCATGGGGCCTCAGACATCTGATGAAATGCGCACCCAGATCATTGTTTGGCACGACGAGTAGCATCTCTCGCCACGAGAGATTGCAGACCTCGCTGGGTGTTGCATCAGGACGGTTTGGGCCACATGTTGCCAACCGTTCTTTGTACATGGGAGATATGAACTATATCTCGTCATTGATTAATGCTAGGCCAAAGATCTACCTCAATGAAATTCAAGACGAACTTCTGAATAGGCGGGATGTACTAGTTTATATTCCAACTCTCTCTCATGCACTTTGTTATATGGTTATTACACACAAGCAGGCAGAAAATGATGCTTTGGAGAGGAATGAGCTTTTGCGTGCGACTTGGCAAGCTGCATATGCAGATATTCCAGCAGAATACTACATTTGGTTGCATGAGGTGAGCATTGATGATCGTACTAACCAACACACTACTGGTTGGGCTGCAATGGGAAGAGCCTGTGTTTGTCGAATTGCAGATTTTTGTGGTCAGCGGTATTCAGTTTTACCTGCTCTCACATGGGAGGGTATGATTGCTCTCGATATCCTCGAGGGATCTGTAAATAAAGAGCGCTTTATTAAATATCTCAATGAACAGTTGGTAAGACACTTCACGAAACGTTTTTGATAAATTACTGCTGGCTTCACAATTGACTTATTTCTGCTGTAGACTCCACAATTGAATCCATACCCAGGTCCCTGAAGCGTATTTATCCTGGATAACTATGCAATTCATCATGATGAGGACATTCGGCATCTTATTGAAGTTGAATGTGGCATGTTTATTGATAGATTTCTGTGTCTTGATCTTCTGATTACACCATAATACTCTAGGTGCAGAGCTTATTTATCTACCACCCAACTCTCCCGACTACAACCCAATTGAACAGGCTTTCCACAGCATCAAAGCCTGACTGCAACGTCATGAAGCTCAAGCTGTAGCACATGGAAGTTGGCCATGGTTAATTCATCAAGCAAGATTGGCAATCACAGACGAGATGGCAATTGGATGGATAGAAAATTGCGGTTAATCATTTATGATGAGATAAACTAGTAGCGAAGTATTACAGAAGTAGTGGCCCCTTGAGCGCAAGAGAGATGATGAAAGACATGATTATATATGTATTTACTCGGGCTCATATGTAGAATAAGGCCCAGAGGAAATCTTCCTCTCGTATCGTCTGCCATTTCTTACAGAAAAATTTCAGTTTCATAAGACTGCCACTTGTAGCTCTTGTAATAGTGCGAATAGCTGTGAATCTCAATCTGCATCATGTCAAGGCCCTCGATCTTTGCAAAGTCTTGGAGGCAGGCCCGCAGCTTAAAACTAGGAGCAGGAATGAAGGCAGGGGAGGCAGGAGGTTGTTGGAGCTCGAGCTGGGTGCGTTGTGGGCTCCCGAACCCAGGTTTGTTGTGCTTTGGAGTCTGAAATGCTTGGAAGTCAGAGGCTGATTCTGTGAATCAGATGCATGTCGGCAGGGGGACTCAAAACGAGATCGTTTGTGTGGAGGCCACCGATGACAGGAGTAAGAGATGCCATCGGACTATATCAATAAAGATTGTTGACTTGACAGGCTATGTGAATGTGCCGAGGTGTAGCGCCAACGAATACACATGACGTAGGTCAGCAGGCTATTACATCCCGATTTATCGACGTCACTGTACAACATCTACAAATACGATTTCGCAACTTGGGTTTTGCAATCGGCAATGCAAAGCACTATATGCAAGACACTGTAACGTGTTCCTTTACATCCACTCTTTCTCACCCCCGCTGAGCATGCGCACATCGATTTCTCCCGTTAATTACTAGCATGCAAATTCCCTAGATTCATCTCAGAGGCACACTTCCGACTTGGTAGAACTAATTGCGTAAACATCCGGAGGTGGTGTAAACCCGGGAACCTCGTTCTCCACCCCAGTCTCCCTCGGAATCCTCTCTTATATTCCCCTTTCACAAGCCACAATTAAGGCATGCTGATTTTTTGTTCTGCGCTCCGGTCTGAGCTTAAGAGGATATACCTCATCGCTTGCTAATATGGATTTAAATGCAGGATCGTTATACCGTCCACGGACCTATTGCAATTGCTCTAGTGAACACCGACACCAATCTCTTAATCGCTAACATCCTCTTATTATGATTCGATGCTCCCGTTTACAGCCGCTGCATGCCTTACTCTTTTACCGGGGACGTAGGTTTGCAACTTCATGGGATAGATAATACTTAGAAGGAGTAGATATCACGGTTTCTAGGGATAGATGGTCACTTCGAGGGATAGATGGTATTTTTTTCAAATATAATTCAAGAGATAGATAGTGAGTCCAGCTATGACTCAGATCCAGCTTAATTCCTCGTTCTCATCTGCACGCTATAGATATGATTCTAAACTGGAAACAGTGGATTGTTCATTTCGCATATGTTGCATGCAACGATACTTTACAGCATCCAGGACCAGAGGTATCCTGATACTTATTTTTTTTGTTCAGTGGTATCGATATGTCACAAGCCTTACAATTCTCTGAGATTACTCATTTCCTGCAATTCCAGTGCATACCTGTGCAAACATATTCCTTCAGGCATTATCGAATGCAAGGCTACTACTCGATCAAGCCTTCTCTGTCTTTCTAATCTTCGGCTGAAGGTGATCCTTCGAGGCAAGTTTCTCGTAATTAATTGCATTGCTATTTAGAATCTACGCGCCGATGTAGGCTAGTGTCCGTCTTGCGGAGAGCTGAAGGGATAAAACCCCAATACCACTTCAGCGCTACCTGCCCCCTCATTCATTTTACGCTCTCTCGCGTACCAAATGCCACCTCTCTTTTATTTTTCACATCAAGACTCGCCGCCGGAGTGAAGTTTACCGCTGTTTTTGTTATCCTCACTGCCACTGCTGCTACTCTCGTCGCATCTCCTAACTCAGAGACAAACGACAACTGCCTTGCACGTGTCCCTCTTCTCCGGGATACCCCTTTGGTGGTACATCCTTTCTAAAGACCGCAATTATTTACGAGTATACTGATGCTTAAAATAATTTCTGCAGCTGTGAGGAGAAATACCCCACCTGCTTTGTCGGCTCTGTCCAATGCTGGCTAGCTTAATCTCCCTCTCATCCTGGAAACTTACGTGACTCTAACATCTTCTCATTTAATAGCCAAAGCGTCACCGAAGCCAATAACTCCGCCGCATCGCTTTTATTAGGCCTCCTTGGTCTAGTCGTCAACGCAGATGTCAACGTTGGGATGACTTGCTCGCCCATTGCTGGTCTGAGCTCGCCATGGTGGGACAGGTTCTTTTTCCGTGGCTCGAGAGACAATCTATGCTGACGCATGTATTTTTATCTGGCAGCTCTTTACAGCGCGTTTGCTGCGCTAATAACAATTATAATGGTATCGTTGTGCTTGGATGTACTGCTGGGTAAGTTTTGCTCTCTTGGGATACAGCTTAGACTGGATTTGCTGTGCTGATTTCCTGCGTTGCAGTTTAAGCTGACCGTGGGTATATCACGTCGTTAACTCGTGTGTATCAAAGTTATAGGTATTGCCAACCATTCCGCAGGGGAAGTTCCTTGGTTGTTCTCCGAGTCCGGTGAACATCGCTACCCAGAGCATAATCCCGATGATCTTTTATGGTTTTGATGCTTCAGTTAACTGCCGCTACACAGTTCACTCTTCAAAATTCACTCAGTGATGTATGTATGAGTAAGTTGTAAGTTTAGGATATACACACGATACTTTATACCGATCTGTAATACTTTCTAGGGATGGACAGTAACCTCGAGGGATACACAGTAATAGATTCGAGTCCAAGGGGTACATAGGTTATTTGTGATAATATATGCAATAGTTTTCATTTGCTTGAGGTCTCAGATGGTATGGTTTACGGTACCGAAAGCGAGGTTAAGGTTGAAACATTGTCCGAGTCCGTTGATCTCCTTCATCTTCAAGTTGACGCTGATAGCTACTGGATGCTCGCAACTTGAATAGCATTTCTTTGTTTTGATAGATAGATAACGACAGAGGGTGAAGCCGGTAGTCTGGGTTCTTGCAAGCTATTCGTTTGCTAAATTGCGAAGGTTTGATGGGTTCTTGAGCCGGATGATCTGACAAGAATCAGAACGCACAAGCAACCAACAATAAAGGAGACGCATCAAGATAAGCCATTTTGAGTGAGTGCGTTCTACATAGTTCGCTTTGTTAGGGACAATGGTACTCTAGCATAAGGTGACTTGTGCTGAAAGGCCGTGCTGGAGGCGTGTCTTCGTTCTCATGTAAGACATGGCGAATCGCGATTGAGAAAAAGCTGCGAACCATCGAGCATTCACGTTCAACGCGGATGATAAGAAGCCTTGAATGATCACCGTGAGGGCATCAGCGGAGAGGTCCGTAAAAGTTGCAACGGCATTCGATCAGTGTTACCGTAGAGTTCACTCTCTCGAAATAAATTTACAGAACGCTTTGCATGCCCTTCTTACCGTCTACCAATACTGCCCCACCCATTTCACTTTTATGTGGTTTCCTCTGCAAACACCAGTGTTGTTGGGAGTATCTCTACCGAAAATATGTCTTTGTTACTCAAAACTTTCGCCTTGAACTTCGCCTGCTACAGGATCATTACTCAGTGTTCTATTTCAGCCCAATGCCACATCTACATAGCCTTCCGTGATCTTTCAACTTAGGTTTATGATTCATGAACCGATAACGACGCACACAGCGTCAATGATCATTGTAAAGCAACGAGGTAAGTTGCTCACCATTCCGAGGGTGCACCATGCACACGAATATCTCAGAGCTATTGCTATTAAACGGTGTTTGTAAGATCTCATGCCACTCTTCCTCTCATCTCAGCCTTTTTTCGAAATGACACTGGTGATAGACCCGCATCGAAATCCTGCTCCCTGTGAGTTTCTTTACCACTGCCAGAGATTTCATGGCTCAACTACGGACAGTACTTCTATTCGTCATTGGGACGCTTAACTTCGCGTGCGTGCCTCAGGCTGCTCATTGGCAGCGGCTCTGAATTTCAATGTGCCGTTTTAGATTATTTGGCATAAGTTGTAGTCAGGTATGTTCTCTATGAGTGATCATACCAGTGCGATTAATTTTCACGCCCTCATATTAAGACCGCCTTTTACTGCAGAACATACTCTAGAGACAATCTTTCAATGAAGCTTTTGGTGTGTTTGATTTAATTCTCATTCTGTTGTTTGGATCTAAGTTTCTTGGATTATAGGTGGCTTTGGTCTGGTTCGCACTCTCTTTCAAGAATAGATGTCTTTTTGAACATTCTTATAGGCTGCTAGATCTTATCCAGACATTTTTTAGTAAGGTATCCAGTCTTGGTTCTGAATGTGCAGCTCATTCTGTTACCTGTATAGCCATCCGGTACATGTACTTTCTGCTGGTTAGTTCATCTCCACGTCATTCCCTCTTTAGCTTTAAATCTTGAGCAGATCCTTGGGTTGAAAAATTCGCGAGTCCAATCTGGACTAATTGATGATTGGTAAATTTGACAGGTTCAGGTTAGAAAAGAGCTTCTGATGGTGATGAATATTTTTTTGCAGGTCTAACTCTGTAAATGCCCCCTCCCTGTCTACGATGCAATAATTGACGAAATGATATGCCATTAGGCAGGATTCTTAGCCAACGTAAGTCTCCATCTTCAATGTACATGGATCCTATGACTCACATGATTTTCTTGGACAGGCATTGATTGCGCTAGCTGTTCAAAGGTGCACCTTGCTTGGTTCTCTCTCGTCTTAGTATATTTATTCGACCGTCACAGCTTTTTCCTTAGGCAGATATTCTATGGTAAGCCGATCTTCCTATCTTCTGTTGCACAAATACGACAATGAAACTTTGATAGTGGGCAACAAAAGGAAACTAAATATGTATCTTGTGCCCGTAATTGTAAGAAGCCTCTGCACGCCTTGATGACATACAAAGTTAAATATTGTCTTCCATCTTAAGGGTTTGACCGTATTAGCCCATTTTGGTGAGTGAGCTCATTTTGCTCATGTTCTCCGATAATAACATAATCTCAGGGTTTGCACTAGGTATCTCTTTACTGATAATATCTGAACTTCGCTGAAAATACTGTTTCTTCCCAGCTGTTTATATTGAATTGTGAGTATTAATTATCACTTTTCTCGATGTTTGATGACACTGAGTTTTGCCTTACCTGTTAGCTTTAAAGCTCCAGTAAGACTTGGCGGAGTCAAAATAACAGTATGCTTCTTACTTTTCTATAAACTTGCGGAATGCTGATATTCGTTAGCTGGATTCTGCTCTCTGGTTCTCCATTTTTTCGGTCATTTCAGACATATTTATTGCTATTTATTTGTGTGTTTTGCTTCGTGGAAGCCATACCGGTGTCAAAACGTATGTCTTTTCTAGTCAACCACATAGAAAATGCTAATTTCTTTGTACTTAGAACGGACAACATCATCGTTAAGCTAACTATTTTTTCAGTGAACCGATGCATTCTCACATCGTGCGTTCTGTTACGTGTCTCTTTGGATTGTCAACGTCAATATTTTCTCTATAGTATCATTGCTGTGACCGAAATATCTCTTGTGTGTACTTATTCTATGAATCCTCTCATCCATAACTATGTATACGAGTCATTAAACGAATCTGTTCAGTTCGCAGTCTCGTTGGTCAACTTATGGATCCTCATCATAGACCTTGCCATCGGAAAATGTATTCCCAATCTGCTGGATTTATGACTCATATACAATCTAAATATCTAACAGGTTACTCCAATTCGTTATACGCATCTCTAAATTCCAGGGAATATCTTCATTCTCTTCCTCATTCAACTTCTGGCACTCAGTCTATCCAGCTCTCGACCATAGTGGTCGATGCATCAGAACACCAGGGTGAGTGGTAAACTTGATATATGATCAGAAATTTCCCCTAAACTATCTCTTGAATTTATTACAGGAATTAGTAATAATGCATGGGATAATTCGAAGCATTCAACAAAGCGATGAGTCTGACTCCGCGAGAATGTGGAACGAGAATAAGAAAGCATGACGTATGTAATTAGAAAAAAGTTGCGTTATGTGATTACGTATATCTATAGGACTTTTTCTTTGTCCTGCTTCTATTATGCCCTCCACTGATGTTGATTTTATGAGCAATTCCTCCATCTATCAACCATCTGAAACTATTTTCAACCTGGAGTACCATCCAGATAAACATGCATGGGAACTTTGACCAGAAAATCTAAAATTAACTGCACATGGTTGTTGGGGCAACCAGCCACTCCTATAGTGTACATTTACATATGGAAATGTAGTGTAACATGCATACATAAATGCCACAGAGCCCACATATGGAAAGATACTTTATAGTGTGAGTTGTTCAGAATGTGCAATTAGCAAGCATAGCCCATGCCATTGATTCATATCCAGCAATAAGCCAGTTGTTTTAATTTGACAATTTAATTAATTCACTTCCAGATGTACAAATTTGACAACTCAAATTAAATTTCTTCCAGTTGTGCAAATATTACATCTCAGTGTGGCTGCCAATAGATCAAAAAAGAATCTCCTTCAAAGTGAATGGAACACACATCCTTTGGACTGTAACATTGTCTTCTGAATAAAAAGTACAGAGTGCATCTAACCACAAGATAACATACACCTGCAATATTTGGTATTAACTGTAGCATATTATTCAACTGCTAGTGATGAATTTTCTGCCATTAAAATGTTGAAAATGACATCTGAAAGTATAAAAATAAAAATTTGTACAAGTCCAAGATGTTGATTTATACATCTTGATTTGAAATGTGCTTTTTCAACATCTCAAATGGAATATATCTTGATATACTAATTTTGCACATCTCAACAATGAGTTGAGGTGTTTATTTTAGATATCTCGAAGGTAACTTGGCCCATTGAATTATGCATATTACATATGCTATATTATCTGCCTATTCAATCCAGTGGTTAACTGTATTCAATATGCTATGTTTGGAAGAATATTTCATGCTACTGGACTCTTGGTGTTCAATCCTGTCTGCAGGCCCTTCTTTTTGAATTTATCTACATTTTATTGAGTTTTCCATTTTGAACAAGTGGATGTTGAAGTGTGCAATTAACACAACTCAACATGTTGGTCCCAAAGTATGCAATTTATGTTACAGCAGTTACACCTTTGTTACAGGTTCAAGGCAAAGTTGTAGATTCTGGGTTTGGGGATTGATATGAGACTTGTTTCCTGTGATGAAGGAAAGCTGTTTAAGTTACTAAGTCACTTTCTAGGAGAAGCTTAGGTTTGATGAGCCTCTAGACTAAGTCTAAGAGGTTTGAGTTTGTTCTAAGTTCAAGAGGTTGAAGTGAGACTGTCACAAAGGCTATATTTGCCTAGGTCAAGCTGAGGAGCTGGACCTGAGTGCAGAGATCTACTTATAGTAAAATATGATGGTCTGTGCACAATGTACTAAGTATATCTAATTTATAGTTTTCTAATTCAAATATAGCCACTCATGTGATGATTGTTCTAGAAAAGAAAAGAAAGTCACATAGTGGGTATGATTAACCAAGTAAGAAATCTGTAATGTTACCCCCCCTTTAGGAGTCAAGTTCTCTCTAATATGGTTCTCCTGTGATGTCATCATCAGGGAAATCATACCCATCATCATTGATATAGTCAGGAAGTCCCCATAAAGGGCAGTGAGATGGGTAATGTCCTGGTGCTGTTCATCAGCAAACTCTGCATCAGAAATCTCTACAACTGGAGCTGAAGTGTTCCACCTATCAACATGGAGAACATGGTTGTGGTCTATGTCTTCATGCTGTGGGGAAGTGTCAATATGGGAATGAAGGTTCTTCTGCAGGTGGAGTTGTGTCAACACAGATGGGGAAGTCCTGAGATCCAGGGAAATGCATGCATCAGAAGTGAACACTTCTTACAGTTATATCCTGAGGTTTATTGAGGTCCCAGAGCCCACATGTGATGGCTGCTTCTAGAGCATCATCCATATCTCAAATTTGTGTTTTCAGAAGTTTCTGCATTCTTTTGTGTTGTTCTTGCTAGTTGTGAATGGCATGGACAAGGGAAACAAGGGTTTTTTTTGCCAGATGTGGTAATTCTATGGATGATGTGGATGTCCTGAGCTGGATTTCTAAGCAAGCTTTTACACTGCTCAGTAATGAAGGTGGCAGTGTTTGAAGGGGCAGTGATTTCAATCTATAAAGAATGGGACAATGTGTGCAAAGCATGTCACTGGCAACCTATGCATTGTTTAATCCCCTTGAAACATTTGCTTAGTCATAATTTAACATAAGCTAGGCATATGCCAGTAAAGTAGCAGACCTGTAAATCAACCCAATATCACATGACAATCTCAACTGTGCTCATATTGAGTAAAAATCCACAAAATTGCTCATTTACTAACCACTAAGTACATTTATACAAAATATGAGTCCATAGAATTGCATAGAATTTGATAAAAATCTGATAATAAATAAGAAATGTGCGAAAGATATGTGATTCAATGTTTTATTTAAGAATAAGCACCAAACCCCTCCATTTTGCAGATCCATCTCACCCCAGTTGCACTTGATGATGGGCAAACAGGGCAACTACTTCCTTTCAAGAGCCTGATGTTTCTGATTTCATACTCAATTGCTCATTTAGCTTTGCAAATTAGTCTTGATGGTTTATGGATACATACAGCAAAGGGCTGACTGGAAGTGAAGCTGCTTGGGCAGTATGCAAATATTTTGTACATTGCATGCTTCCAGAAACTCTCATGAACAACATGGAAAAAGCAAGTTTACAGTAGGCCTTTAAGTATAAAGTCATACCTATAATCTTGGACTTGTAGTGCCTCGTAGTCCTTGCTGTAGATACTTATTGAATATTACTCTACCAATTTTATTCTTGCATCTTAAAACTTTGTATATATCCTTATTTCTGTACTCTCTGGATGAAATTGTGTAAATCTTCTATATTTGTAAGAATATTCCAATTTTCAAATGGTTTGACTTCTGGAAGTGGTGTTTTAGCAGTTCTGTAGCATCAAATATCATGTAAATTTCTCTAAACTGATCATTTGATAAGCCAATAATCATGATTAAAATAAAACGATATCCTCTAATGGGAAAACAAGGCATCATCTGTAATTCACACCTATTATTATAATAAAATTTAATTATCCAATATGTTTCAGTTGTGCTATATTGTGTTTCAAAGAAAGAATAATCTGTGAACTCTGGAGGTAAGTTATGTGTGGTATTAAGGCAGGCTCCTAGAACCAACACACTCATATTGCTCATAGGAGCTTCATCCTACAGCAGAATACATTATCTTATCATATCACATGATATTAAAATGTAAACAAATATAAATTCATCTAGGAGCTCCAACTTGCAATAGAGCAGCTGGCAAATTCCAGGCACCATTTCCTCAAAAGGTATCAGATATTAGAATAACCATGTCATGCTCAAATTAATAGGAATCTGCACACATACTACTGAAAGGGAGGATGTAGTCTGCAGAGTAGAATGGCAATAAAATCATTTTACTGCCCTACAGACTGGTCACTACCTCTTAAGCTTATTGGGGGCAAGTCTGAAATGTGATTGTATTTGAAAATGCGATACAAAATGCACAAGGTAAGATAAAATGATGTCTGACACTATGCTAGCTAGATACAGTGAATGGTCTTCCCTTTCACTTATCTAGCTATAACTCTTTGAGATGGTCCTCCTGTCTCTCGAGATTGCAAGGTCACTTTGCTCTAAGTGTAGATAGGTCTCCTTTCAAATATAAATCTCTTAAATCTAGAAGAGTGGTCTTCCTTCCCTTGTAGATGCTAAAGGTCTCTCTAAAAACTAGATAGGGATGGTCTTCCTTTCCCTCTTTAATTCCCCAAAGCACAGTGGCCTTCCTTTCTCCTGAAATTGCACTTTTTACTAATTAAGTCAAAAGGGATGGTCTTCCTGTCCCTCAGACTTCTCAAATCACTAACACAGCTCTAGGACTTGATCCTTGGCCTTGTCATAGTGATAAGGTGATGTAGTCAGTAGAGTAGAATGACAATAAAACTGTTTTACTGCCCTACAGACTGGTCACTACTTCTTAAGTTTGCTGGGGACAAGTCTGAAATGAGATTTATTTCAAAAATGCGATACAAAATGCACAAGGTAAGATAAAATGATGTCTGACACTATGCTAGCTAGATATAGTGAATGGTCTTCCTTTTCACTTATCTAGCTATAACTCTTTAAGATGGTCTTCCTGTCTCTAGAGAATGCAAGGTCACTTTGCTCTAAGTGCAGATAGGTCTCCTTTCAAATATAAATCTCTTAAATCTACAAAGGTGGTCTTCCTTTGTAGATGCTAATGGTCTCTCTAAATCTAGATAGGGATGGTCTTCCTTTCCCTCTTTAATTCCCCAAAGCACAGTGGTCTTACTTCTGTCATTGGGTGAAGATCCCAGGAGATGGCCTTCCTTTCTCCTGAAATTGCACTTTTTACTAACTAAGCCAAAAGGGATGGTTTTCCTGTCCCCTAGACTTCTCAAATTACTAACACAATTCTAGGACTTAGTCCTTGGTCTTGTTGTAGGGTACTCAGTTCATCACTCTCTTAAATTAAGGTATAGAGTGGTTTTCTCTCTCAAATTGCTAACTCCAGCTAGCACTTCTGACTTCAAAACTGAACCAGAATCTGCTCATATCTCTGACTTAGTGTGGCAGGAGCAGACAAACTCATCACTGTGGATTGTGTTGTGAGAGAACAGGGGTTAAATCCCTGTTGCCTTCCTCATTCCTCATCCTCAAGCTT
Organism: Nidularia pulvinata; assembly: GCA_036937195.1. Lineage (NCBI taxonomy): Eukaryota > Fungi > Basidiomycota > Agaricomycetes > Agaricales > Nidulariaceae > Nidularia > Nidularia pulvinata. The sequence continues at coordinate 16,325 of JASFDH010000412.1, forward strand.
TTATGCCACCCTGGATGACTATTCTTAGCTCATTTCTTGGCTTGGTTTTTGGTTTGCTCATATTTTGGGCATTGCTTACTAGCAATCACATGTTTATTTGTATTTATTCCCCAGGAGGGTGTCTTGCTGGTGCCTTTCTTCTCTATTTTGCTCTCTTCTTTGGAGCCTAGCTACATATCTGACATGTTGTCTATTTGTGTCTCTCTTGCTTGTCTTTTGTTTGTGCCTATTAGGGTTTCTTATGTAGCATAGGCCTGCATGTCTCATTTACTATTATGTTATGTTCTACCTGCATATGATTATCCATATGTTCTTCTTTCATGTGACATTCTCCTATGTTTCTTATTCTTTCATTGTGTGTGGCTGTTAGGGCTTGCATCTTGCATCTGAAGCCAAACAAACACCACTGTCACTTTGCTTTGGCTGCACTATAGCTGCTCTCAGTTACAGCTTAGCTGTATCAGTTTCCCCTAGGTTCCAGATGCCAGTGCTATATTCAATGCTACTGTGCTCCACATTTTCCTTCATTCTAACTAGTCCATTTTCTCCAGTACTTAGGGCTTCATTATTGTACTCTATCCTGTCATAGCTAGCTGTCTTCACTAATATCATAATTTAGATGCTGATATGTGGTTTTTCCTTAGTGTTTAGGTGTAGATCTGCCTAGGGTATATCACTACTACTAAAAAATACATTTGTGTCTCAAAGAAAGCCTCAAAATAAATTCAAACATGTCTGCATTGACTCTGCCAACTCATGGCCAAACTATCAAGAGAATTCATGACCTAACTGAAGTAAACTTCAGGGAAAGGCCATGTTGGTATCAAGTGTCATATCCCTCCTGACCAAATCTTCAGTCAGGAAGTTGAGTATTGATCATCATTATATCTGGATCATATCATTCACTGTTATCTGTAAATTGGGCATTAGGAACAAAGGAGACACAGCACATAAGCTGAAGTCATTGCCCATCTTGACTCTTTCCTTTGGTAGCACTCAAACACATTTCCTGGAGATATTCCTGGAGACTCCAGTGTCTCTCCCTGGTCACCACACATATCCTTTCTGTCTGGAACTCTAGCCTATATCCTGGAAAGTGTGTTCATGGCAGTATTAACAAACTCACATTCTTGTTCCTAGCATTTTGTCTATATCTTTTGGTCATACTCCTCATGACACCAATTTTGCAGCCATACCTCCTCAAACTACTCAGACTGTGAGACAGGCAGGAACAGTTTCTGGCCTGATCTCAACTCCTCATGCTATCTCTGTTGCACTGCCTTGTAGAGGTTACATATCCATCAATCTAGACCCCCTCATTTTTTGGTCCTACAACCCCAACTTCTTGATCTAACATGTTAGGGATGTCTCAAACTCTTGAGACTCCCAAAACTGTCTTTTCTCAGCATGAAAGTGCTTCACAACATGCTTGAGGACCTGGTCTCCTACATATTTGCTTTTTGATAACCCACCATCTCTGGCAATACTCCTGCATTGCACAATCCTAGTGGTCATCCCTCTGAGCCCAGGAGCCCAGCTCTGGAAGCTCTAAGAACACAACCCAGTAGTCCTGGTGGAATCCCTCCTGCCAGCTCTCCTTTTGGAGGCACAGGAGGCAGTGGTCCCCCTGGTAGTCCTGGTGGCAGTGGAGGCAGTGGAGGTGGAGGTGGCCCAGGTGGTAACCCAGGCATACCACCCCAATCTCCCCCTCCTGTTCCTGGACAATTTCAACTTGGACTAGACATTCTGAGAGTCTTTCAAGACCTCAGGATAATTATCACCACTGTTGCTAATCAGCAGCACCAGACCGGTTCAACCAAGACCAAAGTTAAGGAACCTGACTCTTTTGATGGTTCCAGTCCAGATAAATTACAACTATTCATTGTTCAATTGCACCTCAATTATGAGGATCATCTAGCTGCCTTTTCTACCAACAAGGCAAAAATAAACTATGCACTGTCCTATCTCAAGGGTACTGCACTTAAGCTGTTCAAAACCACAATACTCAAGCCCTCTTCTATTGATACTTGACATTCAGACTATGCTGAGTTCATTAAAATTTTGCAATTGAATTTTGGTCCCCCAGATCCTATCAGAGATGCTGAAAATGAAATTGGTACTCTCAAAATGAAGGATAATCAATGTGTTGTAAAATACAATGTTTTGTTTAATAATATCACTGCTCATCTCCAGTGGGATGATGCTGCTCTCCATTTCCACTATTATGCTGGATTTCCTGACCAAATTAAGGATGACCTCTTGTGTTATCCCAAAGCTCAGACCCTTGCTCAACTCCAGAGAAATGTTCAGGTAGTTGATGCTCACTATTGGGAGCATCAGGCAGAAATTGTGTGCAATAAATGCAACACTAACAAGGCTGAGAAATCAGCCAAGTCTTCCACTAATAAGGGGAAACAGTCCTCTAACACTTCATTGTCAAACACCTCTAGCGGGAATAATACTGGGAACTCCAGGTTGTCTGAAAACTCTGGGAAATCAGCTAAGACTCCCAAGTTGGGAGGTTCTAATAACAAATCCACAAGCCCTGACCTTACAGGAAAATTGGGCAAGGATGGAAAGCTGACCCAAGAAGAACATAAGCAATGTTTCAATAACAACCTCTGTATGTTCTGTGGTATTGCAGGCCATGTCACAGCAGATTGTCACAAGGCAAAAGCTGCTAAAGATTGCACTGCCACAACCAATATGACTACCAGTTCTACTGGAGCCTCTGGTAGTACCTCCAGTGGTACCCCTAGCTCCTCTTCAGGTGCTTCAAGTTCCAATACAGACTCAAAAAAATGAAGAGCAGTCCTCAGTGCTCCACACTGGCTGAGGACTGCATAGAGCCTACCAGTGTACCTATGGAGTTTTGCCTCTATGCATCCACTCCTTCTCATCACAACAAACAATCTTTTAAAATTTCTCTGACATCCCCTATGATTCCAAATATTACTTTTCAAGCTCATGTAGATTCTGGCTCAACTCATTGCTTTATTGACCCTGCATTTGTCAAATTACATGCTATTCCCATATTCTCTGTAATGCCTATATGACTTGGTTTGATTGATGGAACATCCAATTTGACCATAACTCAGGCTGCAGAATTATTGGTAACCTTTTTGACTGGGGAAAACATTGACATGGCTTTCTATGTTACAATTCTCGACCCATCATGCTCTATAGTTCTTGGATACAACTGGCTCTACCACTACAATCTGTTGATTGACTGGGTATTGGGCAGTATCACTTTCCATTCTCCTTTGCATTCACAGATGTCTTCTCTGGCTCATACAGTGTCACCAGTGTCTCCAGTTCTATCTCCAGTCCAGAACCAAACTCACTTCAAGCAACCTCTGACTGCACTCCCCATGGAACCTAGCTCAAAACCTATGGTCGCTCTTGTTAACACTGCTGCATTTCTACGTGCAGTACAGCTAGAAGGAGCCAAGTGTTTTAGACTTAATATTTCATTTTCAACCATTTCAGGATTTTTTGTCTCAGCCTCTGGGTCTCCTCCAGACCTGAGCAACCTTCCTGAGGAATATCACAACTTTGCAGATGTTTTTAGCAAAGTAAAAGCTGATACTCTTGCTCCCCACCATCCTTACAATTTGAAAATCTCCCTCAAGGAAGGCTCTTTGCCTCCCCTTAGTCCTATCTATTCCCTGTCTCAGGCAGAACTTATCTCCCTTTGCAAGTTCATAGATGAAAATCTTTCTATAGGTTTCATTTACCCATCATGTTCCTTGCACAGTGCTCCTGTCCTTTTTGTCTGTAAAAAGGATGGCTTGCTCTGGCTATGTGTTGATTTCTGGGGATTTAACAAAATCACCAAGAAGGATTGTTATCCACTACTGCTGTAGAGATTGTAATTGGACTATGCATGGAATCATAGATTCTGTGTAATTACAATACTCTGTTTCCAGTACAACTCAAAAGTGCACACACATGCTAAGTCCAAACATCATCAATATTCAAACACCCTAGCCAAACACAACCATGCCTTGCCTATCCCATTCCACAATTGCCAAGACCTGCCAGCTGAGCACTATCTATAGATGTTGGCTAATATTATCCCTCTGCCTCCTCAACATATATCCATTCCTGACACAACCTGCAACTCTGTTCCCCAATCACACCATGCCAAGTGGACAAGCCATGCCAAACAATGCTTCAACTTGACACCAACAACACATCCGATCCCACAAAAACCAAAACAAGGCAAAGCTCTGCATGCACAGCACCACAAATGGTTGTGCTGCCCACCTCCTGCTCACTGCTTCCTTGTGTAACATATCCATACATTCCCCCAGAAGTTTTCTTACCTTATCTCTCTGTCTTTTCACATTACTCACCCTTCCATTACCCTCCATAATAATTACAATCAAATACATATAAAAACACAATGTATTTTCTATGTTTCAGCAGTTGAATACAGCCACTTCTACTCCCCATCTTGTTTTGTCTCATTTCCCTTTCACTATAGAAAGGCCTTGCACATCAACAGGTAACTTGTTTTGCCTTCACACTCAACAATAAATTTGTCTTTCACCCCTACAAGGCAAAGAAAAATCGACATCATCCCCACCCTCCAAAAGACTTGTCAAACAAGTCATTTCAGAGTCTATCTTATTGTTAAGCTCCCACATTCACCTCATTTTTGACGTTGACATTCTGGGACACTACAGGAGCATTATAGCAATTGTACATACATGCACAGCCTATCTTCAACTACTCAAAATCCCCTCAGCAGACTAATACTGCTGAAATTTATAAGTTACACCTACATTTGAACTTCTGACCTTCTGGATATTCCCTGTAAGGCTCATATCTATACAAAAATTGACCTATGCCATGCATATCACCTTGTCCATATTGCTGAAGGCAATGAAAGGAAAACAGTGTTTTGCACTCACTATGGCTCTTTTGAATGGCTAGCCATGCCATTTGGGCTTTCCAATGCTCCAGCTGCCTTCCAATGCTTCATGAATGACATATTTGCAGATCTCCTGGATGTATCAGTCATTGTATACCTCAATGATATTCTTATTTACTCAGACGACCTTGCTCAGCACAAGATTCATGTTCAGGAGGTACTCTGGCATCTCTAGGTACATGGACTTTATGCCTGCACTGACAAATGTGAATTCCATTCAGATTTGGTCAAATATCTAGGTTACATTTTATCTCCAGAGGGCCTGACTATAGCTTCCTCCAAAGTTCAGACTATTCAGGACTGGCCAGAGCCCAGGAAAGTGAAGGACATACAGTCCTTCCTAGGATTTGCCAATTTCTATCATCATTTCATTGCTAACTATTTGGATATCATGGTACCTTTTACTCACCTGACCCAGAAGAGTACTCCATGGTTATTCTCCAAGAAGTGCAGGGAAGCTTTCAACAAATTCAAGAAAGCTTTCACCACTGCCCCTATTCTCACCCATTGAGTCCCTGACACTCTGCTCATTGTTGAGACTGATGCTTCAGACTATGCTCTTGGTGTGATTATTTCTATCCTCCATGAGGATGGTAAAATTCACCCTATTGCATTTCACTCTAGGATGTTTACCCCACCTAAACTGAATTATGATACTCACAACAAAGAATTGCTTGCTATTTTTGAAGCATTTCAAGTTTGGCAACATTACCTTGAAGGCTCTGCTAAACCTATCAATGTCATCACAGATCACAAAAATCTTGAATATTTTGCTACTACTAAGGTCTTGACTTGTCATCAAGCCTGGTGGTCTGAATATTTATCTCAGTTCAACCTGGTCATCTGTTTTTGCCCTGGACATTGAAGTGCTGCACAACACAGACTAAGTGAACCTAAAGGTCTGGGTGAATCTAAACCTCTAAACACACCACAAAACCTCCAAAAACACCCAAACTATGTTGAAATGCACATGAGTTTGTGGGGGCAAGAATCAGTTCTTCTCAGAAGAGTACCAAATCAAATTTGTACTTAGAAGACAAAGTCTTTAAGTCAAGTTTCAACTCCAAGAACTTTCTGTCTTCAAAAAGTGTCTACAATGTACTGGGATAACTTATGAGACAACTGTGGTCCTTCAGTTGCTACTCACAAGTCTGAACTTCTCTCAACAATCTTAGTGAGATCTGTTTTTATAAAATAAATCTACTTAAGTCCAAGCTAATAGACTTCAGCAGACACTCTGGAAGTGGTCCTCCTTCAACCAGAACTTTCAGATAGTACAAGGGTCTTCCAAGCGAGCACAATCCAACAGTATAAGTCACCCAGGGCTCTTCCAGCAAGGATGGACTTATAAAATATATTTCTCTGCAAAAACTTGGTCTTCCACAGTTCAGGAGAGTGCCAAAGAGGTGGTCTTCCTTCCTCTAAGACTTAGAGCAAAACTTCAAACTCAGAACTCAAGAAAGGTGGTCTTCCAACCCTTTCTGAGGCAATTATTCAATTTAAACTTAGAGTTGTCAAAGACAAACTTCAAAATTCTTATTCTCCTGAGAAACCAACTCTAAATAATCCACACAATGCTATACTTTCTATGTGAAGGCACTGGGGCTAGAGGTCAATTCCTCCCTTGCCCAGTAGCCTTCCTAACTACTTAAATATAAAATTTCTGAACCATATATAGAAACAATCCAAAGGAATAACATATGAGCCATGTGCATAGAAATTTTAAATAAATATTACAAATTCTTTGGACTATGAGTGGGGACCTCTGGGTGCTTAGTTATCCTTCTTTGCTATTTATGTAAGGCTGTAAGCATGTGCAACTGTCTTATTTATTTTTATAGAATTGTTTCAGCAGTTCTTTTCTTATTTCTCTGTCTAAAACTTGACAGATCCGAAATTCACTATAGATCTGTCACTAATGCCTGCCAAACATCCTAACAATTATTTGTGACATCTCTATTCATAGTTTCTGATTTTTCCGAATTTTTACTCTGCCTAAAACAGCTTGTTCTCAGGGAGCAGAGTAAAGCATCTCTGTCCATATATTAATAGCTATGGACTATTTATAGCATCTATACTTGGGATTGCATACAGAGATATAGATTTCCTTCTGTAAAATGCAGTTTTGATGCTAATATTATGATCTTTTCAGTTTCTAAATCATTCCTATTTGTCCTTAATATCTCTGTTGTTACTTCATTTTTAAGTACTGTGCAATAGTACTCAAATGAATTTTCTTTATCATGTACTGGGTTTTCATTGTTTTAATCACAGAATAATCATTTTCTATGTTCAAGCCTTGTAATAGCAACTCAGGCTATTGGCTTTCAAGTGGTTATCATTATTCTATACTTGTTTAGCTACTTGGTATTGCTTTTCAGGTAGATATTGAATTTTCCATCTGTTTCTGTATTTATCTCTAGTTTCAGAAGTTATGTGAGAATTGGCATGGGTATTGTCTATCTCCCCATTGGTTGCTTTCCCTTTGAATGGTTATTATGATTGATGTGCCAATAGTAATCTTTATTTGGTTGGTTTCAGACCACCGAGCATGCTAATATGGATTTCTTGTCCAGTATCAACTACTTCTGGGTCCTAGGCACTTTGGTATAAACAATCTCAGGTACTTCTGCAAAGCTAGCATCCCAGGGCTCAACTCTGGCTCTCTAGTCTTTACTATAGTGAGTGCTTTTGGTATTGTAACCAATTACATTTGCACAAAACAGGGGTGGCTGCATGCATGCCATATTAACATCTTGGAACTAAACCTGACTCTTTAACTAGATTATGGGATGTCTACCCTAAAGGGGGAAATAGCAACTATGCCTAGATCAATCCTCACAACTTTTGTCCAGTATTTACTAATGAGCAATTGGCATTGTCCCTATGAGCTATGATTTTAGCATTTCTGGTCCTCTGGGGTGCTACCATTATGGTTGTTGAACTTCTTCACAACAACATTCTCTCTGCCCAATCCTCTGATCCAATTACATCTATTCATCTACCTATCCCCTCTGATCCCTGATGGTCTATAGATTCTGCTGGACTACTGCATCTTGACAACTGCATCTATGTCCTGGATAATAACAACCTGAGACTCTGTGTACTCTGGTACAAACATGATCATATTTTGTCAGGTCATTTTGGCCAAAATAAGACACTCTCCCTCATTTGCAGAACATATACCTGGCCTAATATTAGGGCCATGGTTAAGGATTACTGTAACTCATGCATTACATGCCAGCACTCCAAGTCAAAGCATCACAGGCCAAATGGACTTCTGAAGCAACTCCCTATACTGGAGAAGCCTTGGAACTCTATCTCAATGGATTTCATTGAGAAATTACTGGTGACCTCTGGTTTTGATTTTATCCTTGTAATCATTGATCACTTCACTAAGCAAGGCATATTCACCCCTACAAATGTCACCATTACTTCTGCTCAGCTCACACTAGTCTTTGTTATGCA
>JASFDH010000413.1:0-24678 GCA_036937195.1 Nidularia pulvinata
CCACATATCCACTTCTGCAGTCTCCAGTACCTTCGACTGGACCATAGCATTAGGAAGTTAACTTGGCTCTCGCTTCCTGCCTTCAAAGACTGAATGACCTTTAACCACTAACGGGTTTTTGGGCCTTGAGCTTGATTCCATTAGTTGAGAGTCCATGTCCAAAGACACTGTCAAGTCCTGTCAGTGCCGTCCTATTCTGAGCTTTCATATCAGGTATCGAAATTCCGTTCCTATCTCGTCTTTTCAGCCGTTGAGGCTGAGGAATAGACCGGAATGGTATACGTATCATGAATTGGCTCGGAGATTCTGCCGTCGCCAGTAGTATCTGAACACGCCCTATCGTCTAACAGTCGTCAGAAAACTTCCCTCTGAATCGTTGACAGCATCAGCAGGATTACCGCTTCGTTGGCTCAGAGTAAATGTCTTGCAGGTTCAACGAGATACAGGAAGCCCTGTCAATGCTGTCCCATTCTGAGCTTTCATGCAAGGCATCGAGATTCTGTTCCTATTTCATCTGGTCAGCTGTAGAGGCTTATGAATAAGTTGCAGTGGTGTACGCGTCATAAGCAAGCTTGGGGATTCTGCAATGATCGATATCTCAGACTGAACATGTCTTATCGTCAGACGCCATGTCTTCAGATTTGGTACAAACGCGTCCAGTCAATGCTGCACCATACTGAGCTTTCATGTCAAGCATCGAGATCCCGCTCCTATTCCATCTCATCAGCTATCGAGCTCCAAGAACAAGCCATAATCGCGTACGCACCTTGAATCGGCTCTCCGGCGAATCTACAACGATCAGCATCTGAGCACGCCCTACCATCATAATCAAAATCTCATCTCATCTACTCTAGTTCACTCCAGCGTCCACGAGGGAACCGTTCGATTAATACAATGATCAGAATTTGGTACATTTTTTTTGTCGTCCTGCCTGCCCGTCTGCTGGATGGCAGTTCAAGGCCGGTGAGCATAATGCCTTTTCCTGTCGCAGACGTCACGATGCTAAGCATGTGTGTTTGTGGGCAGTTCGGACTCACCTACTGCAGACAAGATCATTGCTGACTTTGTGGCGTCAACCGCTTCGTATGTGAGAGAAGAAAATACAAAGAAAACGAAAAAAGATCTAGGGGTGTTCATCAGCATGGCTCAAGGCGACGAGAACATCGAAGATGTATTCGGCGAGAACCTACCCCGACTGAGGAAGCTAAAGGCGAAATATGATCCTGGAAAGCTATGGTGCAAAGGATGCTTAATTGAGCCGGACTTTAGCTGAAGAAACATGGTTTTTCACGATAATCAAGAAGAGCGGGAGCCGCAAAGGCCAAATTTCATGCTCTTGCTCGTTGAATTATAGTAGAAAAAGGTGGGATTATCATGGAAGATATTGGAATGATATGTTTTGCAATCCGATCGTTCAGGTGTAAATCAACATGAAAAAAGTATGGCAAATGTGTTTTTAGAATCAAGCAAAGATGGTTGTCAGCCAGAACGAACTTCGCGCTACGGATTGGACGAGTGAGTAATAGTTGTGGTAGTGGTTAGGTGGATGGAGGAAGTGTGGGGTCGTGACCCTGATCAAATGCCCACCTGATGAAATCAAACGGAAGCAGAAATGGCCGCGTGCACATCCCCGCGCTGCGTGCCTCGTTCACAATTCCTCACCGCATCCTACCTACCGGCATCCACGAACACGCCTGCTCGACGCTGGAGAGCGCAGCGGCAGACGACCATACAGAAGCCATAGAGCTTCGATTGACGAACCTATCCTACTAAGCAACCGCTTGAATCGGACACAACCTAGTATCGGTCGGACTGGAGAAATCCGAATTTCTATTCATCCTATAGTCTCATACGGAATACTTACTAACTCTGCGCCATTCTCTGTTGACTCTCCTGGAATATGGACACGAAAAAAGAGCAGTTTCCCGCTACTTCTATCGGGCGGAGCCAAGGTGCACGTCTGCAACACACCGCGTCTCACGAGGCACATCCCCTTCTTTCCGGGAGCGCTACTTCCTCAACTTCTCCGGAGCAGGCACATGCCGGAAGCCCGTTGTCTCCCAACGGCGGCCCGCGCTATGTACCGTATACACCCCGCCAGCGCAGCGCACAGACAGCAGCCACGACGACGACCGTGCACCCTCCTTCGCCTCAGCATCATCAGGGCGATGCCACTAGCAAGCTGCAGCTCATGAACCTCAAAGCTGCAGCGCAGAACATATCGCTCGATACGGGAACTGTAGGATGGGCAATCCTTGAGAAATTGTTGTTCGATAGCGAACATACAGAGGAGTGGACGGAGGTTTGGAATGTCGTCACTTCGGGAAAGGTGCGCGAACTGGTGCTTTTATGAACCTAGTGAGATATATTGACTACATTTGCTACAGGCAACACTGCTGTTGCCTCTCGATCAAGTTTCTTCGCATGACAAGATCTCGGTTGATTTTATCAAGGACCATATCGTCCTATGCGACGGGCCTTCACGCAGAAATACCCAATTCGTGACACTATCGGGCCTTCGTGGCACGCTCAACGAGTGCGTCCATTCCTTTCTCAAAGTGTCCGGCTCTTAATGATACTTTTTCACTTAGTGAGACTCTCGTTCTCCGCTCCACTATCCACCCCACTTCGAAACAATTTGCCGACCTGCTGTCCCCATCCACACGTGCATCAGCTCTCTCCCTCCTCCCTCCCCTTCCTACACCCATTAGCGACCTACCCACACCTCCCTCCTACCCGACATATATCCTTCCCTCGTATACGCCCTCGCTACCCCTTCCCCCGCGCGTGCACCCACCGCCAAAACCTCCTCTTCCTCCGCGCCCCACCCCGCGCTCCATTTCTGTATCATCTACATCCTCAGCCGCCTCACGTATCCCCAACCCTTTTGCATCACTCTTCGGCGGTAACTCCAAAGCGCCCAGCACTGCCGCGGTACAGCCTGCCGCGTCCTCGCCCCCAGCCTCGATACACTCCGTTGAAACAACACAGTCCGACATAGGTTCCTTCGTTACCGATGTGCCCGCCTTCACCATTGACCGGCGTATCGTTTGCAAAGACATCGGGAAAGATATCAATCGCACCCTGAAAGCCGAGGTGAAGGACTCCCTCACTGCCTCTGCCCCAAATGCACCGATACCTGAATGGGTCGTGGAGCGCGTGCAGGAGGCGACGACGGAGTGGTTCCCGTTCATCAAGGCTAAATCGCCCTCGTCAACAGCTAAGCGGCTCGCGAAGGCAGTGGAAAATAGCGGGGTCGCGGTAGCTTCGAAAGAGGGGAGCGGGAGCAATGGCGGTGCTTATGTGGTGAACCCATTCGCCGAGTCACCTGGGGACGTAGCAGAGCGGCTGCAGGAGTTCTATGAGTGTCTAGAGCAGGACATGAGGCTGGGCGGCACGCCTTTTCTGCCGCGGTGGAAGAAGGGTACTGCAGAGGAAGACCCTGGAGGGCAGGACGAGAAGCGGAGGGAAGAAGAGAAGCTTTCTGGAGAGACGAAGATACGAGATGTGATGGAGGCGGTGGAGAGAACGGTGTGTGCGTGTTTCTATGATCGGTGCGTTGCTTTGAATTTGTCAGTGTGCCATGTAGAAAGCTGATTCGTGTACAGATTGTTCATGCAGCCGACAACGGATGATGCATCGCACGACGAGGCGCTGTCAAGCCGAGTGGCCGCGTTGAACATGTTGGATTTGGGGCTGGAGCATCTCGATATTGAGGTGGGCGAGGCAGGGTCAGAGCTAGATGCAGTCGTGGAGGCTTGTGGCGAAGGTTCGTTGTCTTTATTATCGCTGCTGATCTAATCTAACTCGGCGTTTCAGTCCTCACGCAACTGGAAAAATGCAGATGTCCTGCCGACAAAGCTGCTATTCTGGTTGCTGCTCATCGGATTGTCGTCGGTAAGTCCTTTTCAGCGTATTTCTTGACCAAGCTAAGTAATGCATTGTAGATGGTCTCTCCCGCCTTCCTCCCATTCGACTCAAGTCTGAAGAAGCTGAAGTGAAAACACCTTCTCGTTCCCCTTCAGTTGCCAAATCTGAACAGGAAAGCGCCGAAGATGTTGATGAAGATAATCTCCCTACCGCCCGTCCTTTCGCTGCATCCTTGGCCCAGGCCGACTCAGAGCTCGAATTGAAATCAGCCACAGTCTATACCCCACCTGTGCTCGTGGAGGTACCCACAGCGCCCAGCATCCTCGCTCCGCCCTCAGTGACGCCTCCACCATCCACTACTCCTATCCTGCCCGTAGGTGGGTTCGACTTCTCCCCTGACCTTAGTCCTAAAATTTTGGTCAAGGATGACCTGAAAGCATTGCCCTCGCTTTTAGCCACCAAAGCGAAGCCTGACCCTCTGCCTCTAACACCCCCATCGCAGTCCCCTGCAGCCTCCTCGCCCCTCTTACAGTCTCTTTCCCTACCTCCGGCTGTGTCGACGCCTGTTTCCGGTGATGTTCTGCTCCCCATGATTATTTTCTCTGTGGTGAAGGCGAATCCCCCGCACCTCGTGTCGCATCTCCTCTTCACGCAAAGATTTCGCAACCAAAGCGTGGGCGGCGAAGAGAGCTACTGCTTGATTAACTTGATGGCTGTTGCTGAGTTTTTGGAGAATGTGGACCTTGCTGCACTAGGGCTCGGGGATAGTGAACGTGTGCTTAGGTCAATTTCCCGTTCTGCTCTTGATATTCTTGTAACTGAATTCATATGGGAATTTTAGCACTGCCGACCTTACACCCATCCCTCTCGCTCGGAGCCCAGTCACTTCGGAGACTCCACTGGCGCCGGCAGACGCTGCTAGTCTCCGTGGCCGTGTCGAGCAGCAAGTCGACGCCATCGCAGATAGTGCGAACAAGGTCATCAGTGGCGTTGTGGACTCTTCGTTTGGGATTCTACGCTCGTTCTTGCCTAATAATACCTCAGCTGCTGCCATAGCACCTCTTGTTGGTGCCGATACCGCCACTTCCCATTCAGGGGAAGGCGTAAAACCTGGCTTTGGGCTGTTGCGCAGGGAGAGTGGTTTCTCAATTGCGAGTCTCGCTGCTTCGCTCCCTATGGGCGGGCGTGGAAAGCAAGGGGGTACCAACGGTGAGGAGAGCGGTCAACAGCTTGTGACTGTTTCTCGACCTGGGTCAGTCCGATCGAGGGCCGGCTCTGTTGCTTCGGGACTGAAGATTAAAGTCGAGAATGAGGATGGTGATGAGAGCACGAGCGAGACTACTGATGGGACTGAGGATGAAGAGGGCGAGGAGGATGAAGATGCAAATGAAGATGAGGAGGACGAGGAGGAATTGGGCGTTGGGGATGGGAACAGCATCAAGAGCATTCGGAGTTTTGAGAGCATGATGAACTCTAGCAAGGCGAAGAAGGGGAAGAAGAGTCCAAGATCTGACGGGCCGAGGAAGAGTCTTTCTGATCGGTTAGCGCGCATGTCCGCGCTCGCTGGGTTTAAGGTGAGAATGGCTTCTTTCAGCGAGTGCCGATATTGACAATTAGTATGTACAGGGCTCGCCTCCTGGTAAATCCTTGATGCTTCCACCGGTCGCTGATACACCAGACTCGTCCGACTCAGCATCACCAGTTCGGCTGAGACTCGCGCCCCCGATCCAGCGATTTGTGGACTGCACACCTGATGATCTTCGGCTTTCCGAAGTTGGTGAATTGCTACGCGACTATAGGCGCTTAGTGGAAGGTATTCGTGCTTATGGAGGTTTCGACGAATAGATCTTAGGTGCTTCTATATGTAATGTACAAATTTATCTGGAGTTTTGATTAATTTTACTTCACTATTCATCATGTAATGTTATAATATTCGATATCTGGTCGATGATAGAGCAGTTCGTAACCGTACGAGCAGGAATATGAGTCTATGGCCGCGTGAGCGCTTGAGCAGCGCGCATAAGCGCATGACATCATCACGACTCTTAGTCAGGAAGCTATAAACGTTGCCACGACTTTCAGCTGCCACTCCATACCCTTGCTATACCCGCTTGTTCTCCATGCTGATGTCAAATACTGATCCCTGAAGCATCCAGAACTCTGCAGGACTCAAGCATGGGGGGAAATGGATTCGCTACAGAATTCGCAGAAGATGTAACAGCAGAAGACCTTCAAGATGCGCTGGATCGACATCGGCGGGCCATGTATATCCTCACTCAGAAGGATCGTCCGATTCCTAGGTACATTTTTCCAGTTATTGAACGCTCTGTATACTTAAAGCTTAGATAGTCTGAAAGAAATGGAAGAGGACTTGGCAAAACCGGAAGATCTGGCATATGTGAAGGAACGGATCGAAGAGTTGAAGGAAGAGCATACTGAAGATCTCGAAAGAATGTACGCTGCGCACACGACAGAGTATCTTTTAGATCAGGAAGACAAGTACACAGCTGCAGATGAGACACAGGAAGTCCGTTTAGAAGATGGCGAGGCAGCTTGGGATGAGGATATGAAAGTAAGTCTATCATTGCGGATGACTGCGCACTAGACCTTGGGATATCCAATTCCAATCCCACAATAAAATTATCGATATATCACATTTCAATGCCTTTTCATTTGCCTTTTCTATTTTTTGAGCTGCTGGCTAACAACGAATGAACAGAATTTCTTCGAAGCATCTCGTTTGAAATATCACTCTTCATTCCAATGGGACGATGACTATGATCGCATACGATATACGTATTTGTCTCGTAAAAATGCCCTTGATAAGCAACGTGAGGCTCTGGTGATTGATGAAGAAACCGCGCGCAAGCAGCGGGAAAGCTTATTTCCAACAAGCGCAGCAGACTTCCATTCGAGGCCGAAAGACATCCAGCTTCGCGCCGCCAGGTTTCTGGTAGCAGAAAAATCGAAACAGGAGCGAATATTGACAGAATTCGGGTGGGCGTGGAGGCAAGTAGGGCCGCTCCAAGAGGCTTATAGCAAGGACGTGAGTATTTCTTGGTTCTTTGGCATTGAGGTGGATGTCTAACTTTTGTTATAAATAGGAGCAATTTCAAGCAGAGATCGGTGCTATGATTCTTCAGGACAACACGAGCGATCCAAGACGGATGAGATTCGGTGTATGATATAGCTGCACCCTACATTCACATCTCGTCATACTCATCAATCCATGGGTTCGCTTCATTTCTTGCTCCCTCATGGTCAAAAGGTTATTGCTAGCAGGGTTGGAGATCATAATTAGTAGGATAACCAAAGATACACTGAGAGACCTTTAGCGCTACCTGAGGGCCTGAGGGATTCTTATCCCAATAGGCCAGGGATGGCAGATGTTCTTGGATGCGGCAGCTTTATTTGTGGAATCGGATGCTCCGCAGTGGTTGAATTCTTCTTGGCGTGTGAGTAGCATTATTGTGCGAGACGACGTTGATGGTTGAACAGAGCGGGAATCTTGTGACATAACTGTTTATCTTCCCATATACATTGTTCTCGTGTCTTATGCGTAAAATAAATGTTCTTGTTGGCAGTGTCAGTCTTTTGAAACGACATACTAGGCCTGGTGCATCAAGATACAATAATCTATATCAGAAGGGGAGACTGAACACTCACCAGACGTCACATGTGGCTAGAGTTTATAGGTCATTTCCGCGTCAAGGAAAATGAGGCGAGTCACGTCTCGAAGCTTGAAGGGGGATCGACGTCATGCATAAAATAAACCTATGGCAGTTGACGATCAGGGCATGGCAAAACTGAAGTGCAATGATCGTAACTTAGAAGGTAAAAATCTAAAGCTCTTGAACTTGATAGACAACGAACAGAAAGATGCCAGTTTAGGCTGTATAAAAATTATAGCGAGAAGCATGTATAGCTGGGGATGCAATACTATTTACATGTATGTGTTGAAAATGAGATGACTACAATCGATTTCATGAAGTGCAAATACTACAATTCTAAAAATAGATTATAGTATCAGTTCAGGAGGGGTACAATGCGCCTCGAAGGAGATCCTTAAACATCGGTCGACATGATTGTGACGCTTCAAAGAACTTTAAGGGGATTCGAGGAAGGATCTATGACCCCGAAAATACAGTGGACATATCGTGCATGATGTGATAAATAACCATCTCAGCATAGCCAATGTGGTCTCTAGGTAAGCTAGATTGGATATGTTCCGCAAAAGAATACACCCGGACATATTTACCAGACATTGAGCCTCCATTGGATACATTTATTCAACAACTGATATCATTTTTCTCATGTCCTAAAGGAAGTTCGAGATGCCTTTGGCAAGCAAATGTGGACTTTTGGATAGATCATCTGTCTTCTTTTGAAGCTTTTTACAGCCTTTAATAACTTGGGCCGCTTGGGCTACTTTACCGTGCCTGAGGGGAGCTACTATTTTGATAAGTAATTGGTTTGTGGCTTCGCGGAACTAGTAGGAATCTACACATTGCTGCCATCTTTGACTATCTCGGTGGGTTATATTCTTGGGATTGAATTCGTAATTTGAATATTGCTGAAGGTGTAGATGTACGGTACATTTAAATTATGCTGTTAAGAGAACGCCTATACTTGGTTACTTACGTGGTTAAAGTTTATGACAATACTTACACGAAAGAAAGAAAAATGCCGTACCCGAGCGAGATCTACAGCGTAAAAAGAAGAACATAACGAATGTTTAAAAAAAAACAGAAGTGTAGAGTTTTGGGATATAGAATGTAAGTCAGTGGGTGAAAGCTGTCTTAATAGAGAGACTGCCTACTAGCACGCGATGATAGCGGATGTCGGTTTGTCATTGATTGCTACCCGTTGCATGTCATAGCTTCACTGACCGTGGTGGAATAACATCAGACGACGCAGAGAAATTTGACCTTTCTAATCACAGCGGAGGACCGCCTGAAGAAAATTAATCAAAACTGGAGTGAAACTGAGGATGAACCACACATTAGACGGCAGTGAGAAAGTTCGTCGACTAAAAGAGAATTATGGACTGTCACCTTGAGTGAGAGGACCGGTATCAAGTTATTGGGTTTTGATAAGATCGAAAGAACTTGCAACCATATCACTGTAAGACATCGTCCCAACGACGCAAATGGTCCGGAATATCAGATCGCCATATCTGCGAGGCCGAGATGTCGCAATGCCACATAGTATAACGATGCATACTAAATCTCAATTGCAACAAATCTATATCATGCTGAATTCCAAAGCCAGGAAGAAATTTAGAGATCAGACGCCAGCCTAAAGAATCTTCTAATTAACTGTAGTTCGGAGCTGGATATCAACTAAGAATGTAACTCGGAGATCTCCAAGTTCTATGTATATGGAGCTGGACTAAAACATAAGAATTGTTCCAATCGGTAACGGAGATCATTGGATCATTGGATCATTGAACTGATACCGGAACAGTTAAGCT
This sequence comes from Nidularia pulvinata, assembly GCA_036937195.1. Lineage (NCBI taxonomy): Eukaryota > Fungi > Basidiomycota > Agaricomycetes > Agaricales > Nidulariaceae > Nidularia > Nidularia pulvinata. The sequence goes on from JASFDH010000413.1 coordinate 9,344, forward strand.
TCAACTGACCAGACATACCTTTTGTTCGAACACCGTAACTCACCACCCTCTATTTTTGACATCTGCTCGTCATTCAAACTTTCACATGCAGTTGTCCAGAATCGCGCTTGGTATATCTGCATGAAAATCGAGAAGTTCAAGAGTCAATTTGCAAATACTTGCTGTGAAAATTATGCATGAGCATGTGGAGGAGGGCCGAGGCAGCAATACTCAGAGGATAAAATGCTGTACAGTCACGGAATATTCGGTGCGGGGTACTATCTAGTTTTTACTGGACAAAATTCAATCAGTCTCAGAAGGCTTTCTCAATGATACTGATACTTCAAAGTACCTAGGTTTCCATCATCCAGTACACTTCATAGTCAGTGTCAGCAAGCTTCACGTCGAAGCGGATGTTATAGCAGCACTACCATCGCTCGAGTGTAATCATTTTCTAGTTTCAAGCGACAGCGGTGTGTAGGGAGCAGCGAAAGCACAGCCTAACAAAAAACTGGCCGTAGCTGCAGCAATGTTCTTGCTGATAATCAATGAATTGCAGTGATGGTCAATTGTCGTGAAACGTAGGCAGCTGGCTCTTGGAAGTGATGAAGGATGCCGATCAACCTCAATCGACCGCCTACGGCAGCGCATAACGCGTTTCCACGTGGCTGTGGACCTGGAAAAAGCTATGTCGGCACTTATGTAATGCGGTAAATTTCCATTTTGTGCCCCTTACTCCTCCTTCGCCCGCCGCAACATCGTCTAATTGTTCTATCTAGAACATCTCTCGCCCTCATTGAGTCAATTGGTGTGAACTAAGTATGCATCTGTATCCAATACATCTCGGATGCGGTGTACAGCACTGAGCATATTCCACCCACGTCTAAACATCAACTCGTCCCCGATCCATCGTCGTTGATTTCTGGACTCGCACATATAAGAAGGTTCTCCACTCTACCACTCATTATCATCTCAACGCAGTTTTTTAGCCTCTCGACACGCAGATATTGGCCGCACGGACACTGGTTTACAACATTCTGACTCTACAAGCTTAGCCTTCACGGCCCCGTACTTCGTCACTACCAGCATAGCATCCAACCGCACAATACCATGTACGCATATCCGATTCCGGGAACTCCATCACGGACATCGTCAACGAGCACCAATACATCGAGGAGCAGCAATTGGTACAGGCATCAGGCCCCGGTCAGTGCGGTGTTTATTTATCGTGATCTTCAGTGTTCCGTTCAGGACATCATTAAACTTATACTCAACCATGCCCTCTTGTTTACAGAAAGTTCCTGGCGATGTTCCCACTGCAGTTCGTGATCTCCTAGCCGCAACCAAGCATCTGCAAGAGGCATTAAGACAATGGAGCGTCGCGCGTACCAGTGAAGTCGAAGTTAGCGACATCTTCGTGCAAATTGGCACAGAGTTCAACACGACTGTACACGCCTTTGCGTATCATAAGATCGATCTAAGGTCTGTGATTGACTTCTCCATAATGCAGTCGTCTATCCGCGAATTCTGATGCCATGCGCACTGATCATAGTGACATTCATTCATTCCCGAAAGACCTGCGTGCAGTGTTAGAACGATGCTTGGCTGAAGATCCTTCACCACAAGTGCTGGAGGTCTTCATGCCTCAAGTTCGACAGGTTCTCTACGGACTGCTAAAAGGACTCCAAATGCGACAGGAAGCCTGGAGGGCGGTCGGCGGCCAGATGCCGATGATCCCTCACGATGCCCGGTAAATAACTGCGGACGTACTTCGCGACGGTCCATGAGGAGGTTCGCATGGAAAAGAGGCACCGAAGATACGACTTCGTGGCTGCCGAAGGGAACGAGGCTGGAAAGATATTCCGAAGTCAACGGATACATGTGAGCAGGGGTGTTGGTCCCTGGAGAGTAGAGTGCAAGGACTCGGATTTGTACGACTGTATGTTATAGATAAGGTGATTGAGGTATCGAGGCGGTACAAACTAGACTTCGTCACGTATTTACTATCTTCTCTTCCCCTCCGTGTATTATTGACTGATTGTAACATCGTGCTCCTCTGTGTTATTACATATCCTATATATATGACAGCTCCGCTGCCATCTCAGTCAGAATCCCAGGGCCAGCGGTAGCTTTTGTAGGTACATACCGCTTTATCGTTCTGAAAGTATTTGGCATTTCCAAATCGGAAAGGCCTATGGAAGAAGAGTGCTCTGAAATAAGCGCCTCTGTCAATAATGACGCCATGAGTTGCAGCGAGCCGATATCCATGAATTGCTTGTAATAATTTAGCAATTAGGCTAACTTAGGAAGTGGGAGTAGAAAATTATATTGCGCACTTCAGACGCACTTCCTGGTAATATATACAATATAAGGTCAACGCTGTGATGTAAGCGAGTCATTTTGGCTAAGGATTGCACCCGGTGCTCACTGCTCGCCTGCAGGCCGTACATGACGACATTCAAATACAACATCATATACCTCAAGTTCGAACTCCAAGTTCGAACTCCAAGTTCGAACTATAGATTGAATTTCCGAACAATGCTTAACCGAGATAGAGAAGGTGTAGAGAGCCGAAACTTGCGGTAATCTAGGCCTTGTAATTTGTAGAAGGGAGTGGAGGTAGTAGAAGTACCGTACGGCGTGTACTTCGCAAATTAAATAATTATCTTACCTCGTTGTGTATAGTGGGTGTTAGATAAATCGTTTTACAGGAAGATCGCGATCAATTAGCGTCGATTGCACTTTAGTTTCCATTGAATAGAATGCATCTCACAACAAGACAATTGCGAAGCTTACACCTCGAGAAACAAGCTTGCTGAGAACCCTGTGCTGAAGGGCTCATTGACCTATACAAGTGGCCTAGGCGAATATTCATGACAGAAATTCGACAGACATTGCGGAGGAATCACGTGAGCGGCAGAATAATTGCCCTACTGCCTAGAATGAGCATAGATCCCACAAGACTTTAATCAGATCAATAGATGGACTGAAATTTAGACATTCTAGTATTACAGACGGAGATAGCAGGGAAGGATTTATATACAACCTACAACACTGCAAGGAAAACAATGAGTGAACAGAAGAAAGCAGTACTACATAGGACACTTATTTGACGCTAGAATAGGAATCATTCTTCCATTGACATATTTCAGAGCCAATTCAGTATTTTTCCAATCGGCAACAACTGAAAAGAGTATTCCGGCCTCCGGAATTTGGAAAGGCTATATCTAACTTCGAAAAAAAAGGAGCTATATAGAAGAAACTTCGTACTGAAGATGCGAGCTGTTCAAAGTTGGACCTCCTAATTCATTATTGGGGGAGAATAAGACCTCAAGTGTATATAAGGTGCGTATTTTTGAACATATCTACCGCATCATAGGATTTCCTTGGCCTTCTGAGGTGAAGTTCTTGATCTCGGCATGCCTCTCTGTCCCAGTATTCTTTTCTGTATCACGGGCAGCATTGACTCACGGACTTCACCTTCTCAGCCTTTCCGATAGCGCCGATCTAGTCTGGAGAAACCCTCGAACTGCTGCGTGTACACGTTCGCTTTGCACGTTTCTCCTTCAGTCCTCTGGTTTTTTATCCTAAAATTTCGAAGTTCGACATAATAGACGTCTGCGCACCTGAAGTGCTAGATAGCATTTCTAGTGCCTAGTCTCTGCAAACTGTGTTGTCTTTGCTGCTAATGCTGTTGATGCTACCTGTATGCATCTGTCTGTTGCACATTTCGATGTCTTTCTCCGAATAACATGTACAGACCTGAGCCCTTCACCCTTCACACCAGACACAACTTGCTCCCATCCTGAAAACTGTTTCCACTCCAATATGCAAAACTATCTCGGAAATTTGACAGCTTTCAACAACCGTTACCAGAGTTATAAAACAGCTGGTACTCAAATCAAGGAGATCTTGCAGCTGGATACGACAGCTCAGTACGCGTCTCTCTTTGCTTAACGGACTGGCTTCCGCTTACCATATATTCTTACCCATAGTGTCAAGCCCGGCTCTATGGAGTTGATGCCTGTAAATATAATTTATTTCGCTACTCGTTAGCTAGGGGTATTGACTGAAATGAAATTTCAGGATTATGTCGATTCAGGACAAACCACTTTTGTGGGCTTTCTTATTACTACCCACTGCGGTATTCTTTACGCTACAAGCCAGGCTGTATGCGCTTTATTTTCGACGTTTCGGTCAATTAAGACTTAATAATTAAATATTTTCAGTGCAGATATGCATGCTCAGATCATGCTAGCTGAAACAATGCAGGTTACCCTACCGCTCTTCCATTTGAAGCTCTTTCTTCCAACGACGACCCTCAAATCCACTCTTCTAGTGATACCGCATGTGTCTCGGGGTTCTCCTAGATGCATACTCTATAATATGCTAAACTGGCCGTCGCAACCGTATATGGATTGGCGATTTAATTATCTCAATAATAATAACGAGGGATGAAAGAGGTCGAGGACAGTATAGCGAATCTGTGAAATGTTGCCAATCGTGAAGTACGCACCGAATTTATGACAGAATACAAGTCTATGTTATGTTGAGCCGCGCACCAGAGTAAGAGGTAACTGCAGTCTTGAAAGGCTTGAAAATTCCAAAAACTCGCTCCACTTTGAACACTGGTGAGCAAGAAGGTGCACTGGGTAACGATAAAACCCATAATAATAATGATAGACTCGTGAAACGTAGAGTTTTCGGTGGACTGCGGCTTCGTTGACGAATTATGAGACCAATTTTCCAATGCGACAGGGGTTTCACGTAGCATAAACTTGATCCAGAATAAAAGATATCAATATAATACAGTATGGTAGGAATGTATTTACTCTATAACTTGGTTAAGATTTAAAAAAACCTGTTCGAAAGGTTGACCTGGGCAAGCTATTTGAATGGATCTTACTCCAAATCAAAGACCAAGATCTCTGCCACTCGATCGCCCACATTCTCGACATTCAGAACGCTCCCAGCCTTGCCTATAAACACGTACGCGCCATCGCCTTCCCTCAGCACCAGCTCCTCGCCTTCCTTGCTGCTAATCTTCACGCTAGCACCACTGGCCTTGCCTTCGTTGTAGCCACTTGTCTGAATCACATGGACGTATCCCTTCTTTCCCTCCAGCGACCTCTCCAACTTCTTCTCCTGCCCAAGGATAGTTGCATAAAGAGTTAAGGAACTTTGGACCGGAGCAGGACCCTTCGCTTCTCTCTCCGGCACAACTCCTTCGGCCTCAACGGGAGCGACAATCTTAGTCCACTTGTCCGCCTTCTCCTCGTCCGTGAAGTGACGCGTAAAGTATTTGGGCTGCAGCCGCGACTTGGATGGGAGAGACCATATTTGGAGGAAATGGACCTGCTTCGAGCCGTGCGCCTTTTCGGAATGAGAGATACCGGTTCCGGCTGAGGTGAGTTGGAGGTCTCCGCGTTTCAGAATTTCTGTGTTTCCCATGGAGTCCTTGCTACAAGGGCAGCCCCGGTTAGTCTCTCGGTATGTGGTGCTAACAATAAGAGATGTACTGCTCAAGTTCCCCTGTGACAACATAGGAGAAAATCTCGAATTCGCGATGAGAGTGCGTGCCAAACCCTGTCCGAGGAGCTACACGATCTTCATTGATGACCCGAAGAGGGCCGAACTGCTCATGGTCCATGTCATGAAACCTAATAAATTGGTATGTGTCAGTGAAAAAAGTATAAGGGCTTTGAATGCGAAACTTGCATGGCAAAAGAAAAGGTATGGAATGTTTTGAGCCAGTCATGATCGGCATTACCGCGCTGCTCGCTGGGTCTGGAAACAAACTTCATTGATGACATTGAAGTAGAAGTTGTTGATGTGACTGATAGATGTCTTGAGAGAGACGCTTTCAAATACTGCGAGCGAAGATTTGCTCTTGCGAGTTGTAGAAGGGAGGACAGCTTGTCGTTGAGTGGTGATGGCAATAGATTGAGGTAGACAGCGAGACTTATATACAGCGGTAAACAAGAGATGTGAAGCAGAAGAAAGGATTTAGGTTGCATGACAGAGCCCCCCGGGCACGATCCATCATCGCGTTAAATAGCAGTTGCTGAATGTCGTCAGCAAGCAAGCAGAACGTGGATTTACGGAAGCACAATTAGGCCGCTTTTTTCCTATTTTGGTATTATTGAACCCACGGGCGCCTGACAAACAACATGCACATGATTCTAGTACACGGCAATACTATGACTAATGACCTTAGTTACTTACGTAATGTTGTTAGCCAAAATTTATTCTCAATTCTCAATACGAATGCCCACAGCGCACACTGAACCCTGAGCTCTCGCTCATTTTATACCTTATTTTTGAGCGTTCTATGACAGGGTAAAAGCCCAATATAATCAAGATTCAGAAGCCAAGAATCAGGACGGTAAAGCATTTATTGATTTTACAAGCACTTGACAAATAGCGACCCACGTGCTGAGCATTGCGACACTGACAGACTGGAGCTTTTGTAATTGAGTCTCTTTGACCGTCATCTAACGAGATAACAGCGTCAACAGTAGCACCGGCAAACGGTAAGCAGTACTAGATTACTTATATTAACGGAACTTACAGATTCAACAACAAGATTGCTGTGATGTCCTTCCTTGGACATATTACAGAGATTCCAGGCCCAGTCACGAACTTATCACGGCCCCTTTGCGCTGCTGCGTGTCTGTTTCGCGCTGTACTCGTACCGGAAAAGTCTTAGCGCCCACTTTTTTAAGTTAGCCGCACAGAATAAAGTTCTTTGTTATACCGCGATGGGTGTTTCCAAAGGAATGGCGATGCTCCCTCGGATTCGCTATCTTCGGATCTTCCTCCGATGTTCATTTCACATTCGTTTTCTATGAATCCCGTCGCAGCCTTCACTCAAGGAAAAAGACAATACTTTCGTTAAAGTATGTTTTTACCTTCATTCCTTGTGAACAGTATCAACGCCAGAAACCCTGTATGCTGTTTTCTCACAGATAGCTGGTTGATTTGGGCAGCGGGAGCAAACATCTCATCGCCTCTGGTGGAAACGTTGTCCGCACCTAGATATATATTCCCACATCTTAGCTTTTGCCTGCGACGTTCATAGTGTCCCTGCCCGATCAATCACCCCTTCCCGTGAGCAGGTTGGCATTTCCATTCCTTGTATCTTTTCCTGCGTCGGAAACACTGAAACATGTGCGTGAATTTGACTGATAATACAATTGATGCTGATAATCTCTGTCACGCTCAAGTCTAGATTCCTATGCAAAACTACATATATTTCGTTGTGGATCTATGCATACAATTCTTGAACCTCCGCATTCCCATGATCGACGCAATCAGATAGAACTGCGCAGCAGAGAGGCTAAAAGGTAGATGGACGGATAATAATCTTCCGTCGTTATTGACACTGATATCTTATATCATTATCACTTATACATTTACAGCGTCCAAAATTGTGTTGGTTCATCTGTCCCCATCTTCCTCCGAATACATGAGATCACAAGATGCAGTAAGTCACGTAAAAAAACCTTTGAAATTTACCCCTTACATATAACGTGGAAGTATGGTGGAGATAATTTCAGGCTTTCACGCGTCGGGAGCGGCAGAACACTCATTACTAGAGGTGACCTTCATTCCAAACTCCTTGGCATTCGACAACAGATCTCATTGGATAAGGCGTTATAATGTAGATCTGCACTTTATTGCACAGGGGCCGTATATCGTGGCTGCTCAGGTCTCTTCATGTGGAATATCTCTTTGGGACTCGCCTATCTTCAGTCTTTCACTGGCCGACTACGGACACGCCTCTGCCTCTCGCTTATTTCTTTCAGAGGGGTTTTCTCCCACATATATCACTCTAGTGGGAAGCACGTAAGTCCTTCAACAGTCCGCGCCCATCATATGCGACGCGGATTCTCCTACATGCGCTGTCTCGGGGGTTCACTTGTAGTATTTTGGATAAGCGCCCCAGGTACCTGGCTACTCCAATGCCTTACAACGTGAGAACTAGAGTCGAGAAAGATGGGGCACTAATCCAGCGATGGTGGGGAGACGTCGGAGGTACGGGGGCCGAACCTAGGCGGTATTCTCTTCCTTTGGACGTGAAAGACGGAATTTCAAAGCCTATGGTGCAATTCGCAAGACTCAAGAGAAATATAATATTTTGTCTCCAAATCCCACAGTTCAACGTGGCTCCAAGCTGAATGAATAGATGCACAATACGTCTCAGCGCCTCTTTTCTAATTCAATGCATACAATGTAGATGCTCAGTGCTTTCTATGCCGCTTGATTGAAGGGTGACAAGATTGTAGGAAATCGCTCTACACAGTATTCCATTCAAGTAATTCTCCACCAGCTTAATGGGACGGCATTGGCTGTCCGAATCAAATTGGCTAGGCCATGTCATGCCTTTATGTTGCTTGGGGATAGCATGGAGTGCTCTTGTGGTACTATCCCACATTTCTCTCGAATGACACGATACTGAAACTCCTCTTTTCAACTGAATGAAAGTCAGATGGATGCGCTCACAGGCTTCAGCATTTGCGTCCCGTCAGCTTGGCATACTTTGGATCTGGTGGCGAACTTGACGGCGGTGTCCACATTTTGGCGGGACGCTGCTTTCAATCTGCTTTGCCTTTTTTCCCAAGTGCCACACCACATGACCTCTGCATTTCTGCGCGTACTGCTGAATATAGTTCCCACCGATGCCGTCTCGCGCCCAACTCATCAAAATTCTGCTTCATGCACCTCTTTTAAAGCGCGTGTCCGACGAATGCGGTCGTTCTCAGAGTACGGCGGCACCGGTACCGCGATTTTGATATAGCCAAGAAGTACTTCTATTTTCTCTAACCTCCAAAGCGGTCTCACACATTATTTGGTTATAAATCTTACCTCAAGTTTTCCTGCCGTAAAATACCTTCTCCCGTGATAAATAAGGTCACCAGATATATTGTATTTATCATGGTATGTTGGCTATATTACGGCACCCCCTCTGCCTTCTCGTACTACTTATCTCACATCTAGATCTTGAGTGTGAAGCCGTTCATGAAGAAGGCAACAAGATATCCCGCGATCGTGTGGCCAATTTGGTACATATACGCAGTATATGGCGTTCTTGGCTCTTAGCTAGAAGCGTATTTACGATATATATGTTAGGGGGGTTCTTGTCTGACCTGTCCGTAAGTCTCGGCACCCTTCCTGCAATGTATACAAGAAATCCGGTCAATTCTAGATCCCTCCGATGGGGCACTACTGTCTAATGTCTCGCGAGTTATCGCTCTCTCTCTCACTGTAGCCACTGTTCTCTGCATATTGCCGGCGTGACGCTTTTAGCGTCTGACCGACTTGGAAGTTCCACTTTACCGTGGTCCATCATGACCGTCATCACGTCCGTCAATACCACCATCACTCTTGAAGCTTCCAGCCCCGCGCAGCCTTGCCGATGGGAAATTCAGCGGATACTTACAGAAATGCGATAAAAACAGTACCGCTAGAACCGGGGGAAGCTCGAACTTGACTATGAGCCTAGTACGTATGTGATATAATAAGTGTTCCCTTGCTACTGAAAATATTGGAAGTAGACTTCTGGTGTGTAAAATGTGGGTTTTTGCAGCGCAGCGACCGTGTGAGCCCGAGATAGTGCCGCCCAAGACCCACCTTCCTGGGTCCTTATAAGGACGTCGCGTAGATATCAATCCCACCATTATGAGCTTAGTTTATGGCTACACTACATTTATATGGCCATTCAACTATATCTCGCTTAATACTTGATTCTCCTTTAGACTTGTCACAGACTCATACATATCCAGTATCTAAAATTAGAGTCGAAAAAATAAGGTTTCTCAACAAGAATAGCATGAATAATTATACTTCTGCGAGCATCGCTCTTTCCGCAAACCACTTATGAATCGCAGTAATTCCATTGGCGGCACTACATCTAATATTTTTAACTATACCATAAATTCACCGATGTGATCACACGCGAGAGCTTCTGTTTCTGAGCGCTGCTGTCCATCGTGTAGACCACTGGCAGGTAACAGAACACTTACGCCGGACTGGAATTCGAACATCTTAATCTTTTGTCTGGTCATTATGTGGCTCGGACGGCATTCATACAGAAATATGTGTAATTATTCGCACCTGCGAATCGAATAGTGTCCTCGATTTATATATTGAACAACAAATGCAAGTTTTTAATTTTTTGCGGTCCTCGTACAGTGACGTCGCAGATGTAAGCTGGAATCCGGAGGACGGATAATCCTGGGAGGTGGGGGTTGAAAAATTAAATTAAATAATCCCATCTTCAATAGTATTTTATCCCTTTCCTTCTATCAGGACATAGACCGAAGTCGAGGAAGAATTCGCGCAACGTAGGCAGTTGATATCCTATGTCGTGCGATCTCTTAGTTGAATTTAAGTATTACTTTAAAAACAGAAGAATCTCATCGAAGGTGAGCATAAACACCGCATGTTGTTGCAGACTTACACCTGAAGCATGGAGAAACCTGAGTGCCGCCACAGACGGAAGAATCAGTTGAATAGTCCCATAGGCCTCGAGATTCTATATTTCCTGTATCGAGATCCTCTTCTTGGGCAGTAGACCGAGATCTCGGGCGGCGAGGGTAACTTGAGATTCCACACTAGAGACAGCACCGCCTTGGAGCTCTTGCGTGAATTTTAGAATGCACATTCAAATATCCAAACCGAGCTCTTGTTTATCAGATAGCAGTGAACCAAGCGAACCCGAGGGAGATGAAACGAAAAATGCTCACACCAGGGGCAGTACTTCCCCGTAAAGATTTTGATCGAGTTCGAAAATGAATGTTGCAATACCCCCTGTTCCTGTCAGGTAGACCGAGGTAGAATAAAATAGAAAAATAAGTATCACCCCAGAAGCACTAGTCCCGGAGAACTTGTACTTCAACTTCCCAACTTCGTTGAATTTATTAGGCAGACTAAGGTCAAGAAAAATAAGAAGTCTTACCTGGCAAGAAACGCTCCAGTTGAGTTCTTATTCATTTAAATTCCAAAACACAGATTATACTAATTTGAGGTAAACCGGGTTCTAGGAAAATAACTGAGATCTCAGCCTATCAAGGCAAGGCGTAGGACTCGCAGCTGAATTTAAAAATATATCCGACTCCTGTTCTCATATAGACCGAGATGGAGAGAAATTATAGAAGAGATACCACCCTAGAGGAAGTTCACACCGTTATTGAACTCGAACACTTCTTATTAAGATTCTTTTTCAGATGAACATGGTAAGGACATGTATACACTCAGTGTAGCAGAGGACTTTGAGCGTACTTCTGTATACGAGTGAGCACCGTAACAAGCAGTCGATCGTGGGCAATGGATTAGCCTATACTTGGAATTGCCAAGTGGCTTGTTTGAAATAGGTTCACCACTTCAAAGGATCCACTGTCTTGTATCGATTTAAGAACTCTTCTCAAGGCAAACTGGGGTCGAAGAAAATAGAAGAAGCGACCCAACACCGGAGGCAGTCCCTAGAGCATGGATTATTTCATTTGGAAAATACGATTGCAGATATAGCCGAGGATGCTCGAGCATAAATGGCAAAGGAGCTTGAACGCCGGAGGCATTCGATCGTGAGTGGCTAGAGGCTCGGAAAAAAGATGCTCGTTCTCGCATTCATGTTTCGTGTTCGAACGTACGTCTCTTTCAAGCTGTAGCCTCCCTAACTCCAAAGGATTACTCGGCGGTGTGTATTCTCCTTGGACAGTGTGCCAAGTAGTCGTTAGTCGTCCGGGTTGTTGGTGTTGAAGAACCTGAGCATGGGCATAGCGTGTACTCCGCCCTGCTGCCATGAGCGATTGGAAATCTGTAGATGCAAGGGAGGACAGAGACCCTAGTTCATTCGATTTCCACCACTAAACTCCCTACCTGCAGTTAACCCTTCCAGGGCTTACAACCTTTGCGAAGATATCCTCTCTCACAGGTTCGCGCCACTGTCAAAATGTAAACCCAAAAAAAAAATACTTATAAGTAAAGAACTCTATATGACAAAAAAAACATAAAACGACCTATTTAAAAAGAGACAAGGTAAACAAAGGGGATAATTAGTGCTACCCACAGCTATAATACGAAGCGTATATAGACAGACGGACGAGGGGTTGGTCATGATAGAGGAGAGGAAAGCCTCAGAGGAGGGGGAGGTGTACAACTGATAAAGAAATAGAAGCTTAACTGAAATGAAATGCTCATAGATGGGAAGAGGAATGGACTTCTACGTACGCGGAGGATGCGTACGGAGTTTGTGAATAATAAGCCTACAAGATGAGCGGGGGATAAAGTAGTGTAGGGTGTGATGTGTATATGTGTCCGAGAAGAGTGGGGAGAAACACAGAGAGAAGAAACGGATGTATGGAAGAGAGGATGAAAGGGAAAGGAAGAATGGCAGAGTGAAGGGGGCGTATGGGTGGATGGAGGACACGAAGCACTGGGATCGATGAAGCGAAGATCAAGGGGTCAGCGCCGTATATGGAAGTACAGTTGCAAGTGAACGCTGAAACGGTGAAACGCGGCTTCGAGCAGGCCACGAGAGTATGGCAGGCCCAAAATAAGCAGAAGGGGATGACAGGTGTTGAGCACGGCCGGCACGCTGCGTGACGGTGTGTGCAATATGTGGGTTGGTGGGTGGGTTCTTGAAAGCGAAAGTGCGAAGCACGGCTGTCCTCCTCCTCATGTTCCCACTCTATCTCCACTCCCTGTGCCCCGCCTGCGCTCCGTGAAAGGGCTGAGAGGATAACTAGTCCTAATTCAAGGATAGAAGAGACCCGACAGTCCCTGAACTCGAACTTTCATGGCTGTCTCCCAGCCGCGCAAGTGCCCTCCCCTTCCCACCTAGCGAGCGGGCACCCAAGCTGCCAGACCTCGACCCCGGCCCAGGAGCAATGGGTCTTTCGTATCTCAGATGGCCGATGGAGGATCTGAAATCTGCTGCACCCTGACTCGCGCTGGAGGGCTAGGGAAGATGAGGATATGGATGTATGCGCCTCCGTCGCGGCCCGCCCGCCGCCCATCGCTGAATACGAGTCTCGTGGAATGGTGACGAGATCCCTGCAAGTGGAATAAACAACCCCGCCGACCAGTGACGGCATGCACTGCAAATATCACCCGGAAAACCCCTCCCCCATCGCTTTCCATCGAGTATTATTTCATCTCTCTACGGCACCCTCCCCGCTCGCCTCCTGTCAATGGCACCAGGCCCCTTCCCTTTCCTCCACCCACCTTCCACCTTCCACGCCACTCATCACTACCCGTCATCCTCCATCCTCACCCCCGCAATCCCGGTTCATGCACTCGGCACGAGCACCGGGCTCCGGCTCGGGCTCGCAGGCAGCCGCCCACGCGTAGGGGAGTACTGTGGCGAGCACGAGAGCGGGGAGAACTGGTACGTCGTGGGCGAGCCACGGGAGGGGGAGGGGACATACATCGCGTTTGAGGAGGGTGGGGGGATGCGGATTGGCGAGGAGGGTGAGGTGGGGGTGGGGTTGGGAGTGGGGATGGGTGTCCCTGTTGATGTTGGTGGTGCTGATGAAGGAGATGATGTGATCGACGGGGATGAGGGGGCGTGCATAACCCGATTGAGCGTTGGGGACCCGAACGGCGCGCGGGGTGGGGAGGATATAGTTGGTAGTGGAGGGGGCACGGCGCGCTTGAACCGTATCGGGGCGTGCAGACCTGACTCGGGTGGGGTGGACGTCGTTGGGGTGGATGAGGTGGGTGTAGATGCAACGGGTGGGGACAAGATTGGAGTAGCCGTGGTAGGTGTAGAGGCAGTTGGAGTAGATGCGGTAGCAGTGGACAAGACGGGGGAAACGGGGTTCTCAGAACCTGAGATTTTGAGCGTATTATCGTCGTGCAAACGCGACAACGACGGGGGCAGCCCACCCTGTATTGACTCGCCCTCAGGATGCAAGACACGCCTCGGCTCTTGTACATCTTCCGTCCCCTCTCCTCCCTTCTTCCCTCCTTGTTCCTGCTCAGCAAGAGACGAGCACGCACACCCTTGCACATCCACCGCGCCCATCATCTCCACTTCTTCTTCCACCTCGTCGTCATCATCCCCATCAAGCTCAATCTCCATATCATTAACCACAATCACATTCCGCTTCTTCCTCGGCTTCTGCGCCTGCCCGCTCCCACTCCCTTGCTCGCATCGTGCAAGGTGCTGCTGCTGTCCACTAGCAATATATGTCGGCACGCACGAGCCGGGGAGCACTAGCGGGGACGGGGGCACCAGAGTGGGCGACGGCACGGCGCTGAGGCGCATGTGCACACTACTGCTCATCACCGTGTGCCCGCCGAACCCGCGGTAGTGCCGTGGTTCATCACCGAAGGTGGAGGAGAAGTACCCCCCATCGGTCTCCAGATCCCGCTCTGCTATATTTGTGTTGGTGTGGAGGGGGAAAAAGTCACCTGCCTCCGGATGGGGTCCCCGATGCTTTCCGGTGTTGTGTGGGGACAGTTGGAGAAAGGGAGGCGAAGGCGAGCGGGAAGGCGAGCAAGAAGTGGTGGAGGAGGTGGAGGTAAGCGAAGGCGTGGACGGCTGCGAAGCATCGGTATCGTCCGCAGAGGAGATGGAGGAGGCGTAGGTGGAGGCGTAGGTAGATCCCGGGGCGGGCTCGGGAGTGGAGCTGCGTGATTCATCCGCATCAACGTCTGGGTCTTCGGCCGGGGGAGAGGTAGGTGAGTCGAGTAGAGGTAGGAATGTAAAACGTGGTTTAGCCCGTTGGGGCGAGGGGCGTGCGGGGAGGAGGTGCGAGAGGTGCGCTGGCCCCGGGTCAGGCGCAGGTGCGCGCGGGGGAGACTGCCTCCTCGGCTGCTGCTGCTGCAAATGTTGCAAGAGGCCATACTGTGGTGGGGGCGGCGGCTTCCACGGGCGCAGGTCCGGCCTCAGCGGATATTTGCTCGCCGTTGACGGCTTGGAGGTGGTGCACTCCGTGCCGAGGGTGGGCGTGCTAGGCGGTGCGCTGGGGATGCTGGGGGACTCAGGGAGTAGCGGCAGGAGGCCGATAGGGACAGCGGAGAGGTAGTGCGAAGGCGCGCGGCCGGAGATGGGGTCCGCGAGCTGGTTGGCGCGCGGGAGGGAGCGCTGGATCTCTTTGAGCTCGAGCATGTCCCTATGCGGCGGGGGATCAGCGTGTGTTCTTTCGATGATGCAACACCGTGGGATATTCGGTGAAAACATGATGAAAAAGTGGGGCTGCTCACTGGTAGGACAGTCTGCGCGCAGGCTCGGTGGGCGTGCGGTCCCACTCGTCGGCGGTGAACACCTGTTCGGACCCTTCTTCCCCGAAGGCGACGCACTTGCGCGTGGGTGTGCTGCATCCCGACTCGCCGCCGGAGCACGGCGA